>JAQIXX010001961.1:0-28309 GCA_034700605.1 Willowsia nigromaculata | reverse complement strand
TCTCTTAAAACAGAGGACAATAAGTTTTTCTTTTTATCTGAAAATTTGTAAAATGGACAGTCCTCAATTTGGATTCCCTGTCTCAGTCCCATCAAAGCTATGTTCTTCTTTAAACTTTTCAACCATTCTAATGCTTGTTTTGCCTGTTTTATACTCAAAACTATTTTTGGATAATACAATACAAAACCAGCGACGGACTCAGGGTAAATATGGTTGGCTAGCTGAACTACTTCTAAAGCGAGACGGATCTCGACTTCAGTTTTTCTTTTGTCTTCGTAGATGTGAATACCCTGA
This sequence comes from Willowsia nigromaculata, assembly GCA_034700605.1. Classification (NCBI taxonomy): domain Eukaryota; kingdom Metazoa; phylum Arthropoda; class Collembola; order Entomobryomorpha; family Entomobryidae; genus Willowsia; species Willowsia nigromaculata. The sequence continues at coordinate 28,015 of JAQIXX010001961.1, read as the reverse complement.
TATAATGTGAGTAGTTTTTGATCTCTATCTCTGTTTATATTTGCTGCAGCCTCAGCAGTAAAGATTTCACTCTTGCTTTTAAAATATGTTTTTAAAATATGTTTTGTTTGGAAGATATTCTGTGACATCATCTGCAACAAAAGTAAAACAGTTTTATTTTACTCTTGCTTTTCCAATTAAGAAATCAATTAAAAACTTGGAACAGGTAAGCCAAAAATAGCCGTTACAATCTAAATTTTTATCATGGTTTTCTGAAATTTAAGTATTTTGAGTTAATGCACTTAAAAATGAAATTAATATGATTAATGAAATCAGTTACAACTGAATCGCCAGTTATGATTGTCTTTTAGTGTACCTGGTGCGAAGCTCCCTTCAGTTTTAATTTTGCTGAACTTTTTAGAAACAACCTCTAACATAGTTTTAATATCTTCCGCAGAATACTGTATGGTGCGGGAATATTGGATTCCGTTTTCAGGTCTACCATATGGTGTAAATGATACACCTGCGCATTTTCTATCAAAGCTCACATACGCACAAGATATTTCCAAAACACAAACTAAACACAAAACGAGTATTATACCACAAATAAGTCTGCAATTTATGCTTATAAACATTGTGTTAGAGATGAAGATGTTATTCAAATGTGTAATTATTCAAAAAATTCAAACAAGTCAACTGTCAAATAACACTCACTGATAGTTGGGTTACTTACATTGGCATTGACTTGAGTGCAAAATATAAGGCAATTTTTCTTGTTAAGTTTCTGTCAAAATTCTGGGAATAACGGGAATTAGCAGAGAACAATTTTGGTATTTTTTTGTATTGCGTGTAGCCAAGAACATGTAGTTTTAATTCGAAAATTGAGAATACGGTAGTCCGACACATTCCCTAACATCACAAATCTCTAAAATTGCCTATTAGAGAATTGTAACCACTAAATTTTTTTAGGCCAACATCTCTAATCGCAAATCCAACATCTCTAATTCCAAGTCCAAGATCTCTAATCGCAAATCCAACATCTCTAACTTCAAGTCCATGATCTCTAATTGTAAAGCCCAATCTTCTAATTCTACTTTAAGTATTTTCCAGTATCAATATCTTATTAAAATGGACGTCTTCGTTCCTGCGTTCAACATCTTCATGAGCTGAAAACGAGCCTGTTTACATCAGGTGCTCATTCAGACCAACAGAACTGACTTATAAATTACATGCAGATATGATACATGCATAAAAAGGGTGATTTGAGCATAAAACTAATTAATATTAGGAAGAATATCAATATTATTGTATTTTACTGTTACGTTGAGCTGCAAGAAATTCACAAACATATATTAGTCAATATTCTAACACGTTTCCTGCTAACATTTGAATTTTCGTGGATTTGAAATGCTCTTTTTCCTGTCTCCTTAATCAGACTCTTGATTCTAGATTTTTATATACTAAAGTTCTCGAAGAATTCAAAACAAAATAGAATTTTGCATAATAGTGCATATAATTGTGCTTTTATCAGTAATGATATTTTAATACTTGCAATACACTTGCAGATTGGAAAAGGAGTAATCTAAGGGCATACATAACTCTAAGAAAGAAGAGCATGCATTCCTTACAGGGATACATATGTATATGATTGGAATTAACACTTCTAATAACTCTAAGTTTGTTTAAAGTCCGATTCAAAATCTTAGACTTGGAATTAGAGATCTTGGATTTGAAATTAGAGATTGTGGATTTGCAGTTAGAGAATCGGTCCCACAAAAATTAGCGTTTTTGAAATTAGAGAATGTGTCGGTAATTCGTATGATTCACCCTTTTCGGGGTAAAATGAGTTGGTCATTCCGCTCGCATCTTTCTTATGGATGGTGTGACAAATACCAGTAGTTTTGGGTTCATTATTTTACTAATTTTCCGCGATCTGAGCAAAGTCTCCTTTTGTATAATCTTCTCTGCTTCAGAGAGAATAAAATCTGTATCTAGTTTACAATAATCTGTTCGGAAGTAGTTTTTTTTTTCAACGGGACGGACCGACACGCAAAAGGAATTATCAAATTTTACGCTATACGAACGGATCATAAAAATGTTGCATAATTTGTTCCGTTGCTTGTGTTGTTGTTGTTGGAGCTCTCAGATCAGTCTTCGTTTAATTTTTATTCTCATTCAAAAGTTCATGCCCACAACTATAACCGTTCACAGCACAAATCGTGGTAATCGCCGTTTCATGATGTCACAGTCTTAACCGTAAACCTAAACGCATAAAGGAAATTATTTTATCCTGTAACAATTCAAAAACTACTACAATGGTAATACCTGTCCCCATCTTTTTGTATTTGTTTTTATTGCAATCAGTCACGAAAGCCAGGTAGTGCAGTGCAAGCTAACTTGTGATGAATGCTGAATGCTACAAGTCAACAGGTACGAATGCAATCATTTTTGTAAAAAGAAAAACACAATTATGGTAATCAGTGTATTTTCGTGTTGCATATTTACCTGTTGCATATTGCATAATAAACAGTAGTAGAAGGATTAATTTTTCCATTTAGTCAGCTCGATCCTATAGCAGTGTTACCATTAAAGAAATAAAGTTGTCGTCAGTCTGGTCATTGTCATCGAAGCATATTGTAAACTTTATTTAATGTGGATAAAAAAAGAGTATTTAAAATGCAGATCATCTTCTTAGTCATGATGAGCATGATTACATGATTATGAGACGAAGGTCGATTGGAACTGGTAGTAACCTGACAGTGATTACAAACAAAAAGGAGAGTTCGACTTTATGTGTCATGTTAACGACCAGTTTATGCAGTTATATGGGTATTTATGGATGTCGACAACGGTGACGGGTGAATGAAGAAATATTTAAGAGTATAAAAAATATGATTTTAGAATTTATGAGTCTCAACAGCAAAAAAAGACTACACTCTCATATAGTCAGAGAGTTAATTTTTAAAAGGGTAGGAAAAATATAATTAGAATGGTTCAGGGTAAATAATAACCAGGCCATGCATGCACAAGTGTGTAGGTACATTGACTCTTGAAGATGAAACGGAAAGGACGAATGAAATGAAGATGAGCTTGTGTTTATGTTACGTGTTACAACACTCATAGCATAACATTATCATTTTTTCTTCTTGGTCCATTCATTATTGTACTTTTTTGCTGTTACATATTATGCGACGACTAAAGTGCTAAAAATGACGGACTCTCAAAGTTATGCGTTACACTCTACTTTAAAAAACTTAACCTCAATTGTACACACTGCTACATAAAAAGACTCTTTTATGGGGTTTGAGACATGAATTAAAAAACGATAGGTACAAACAAGACAATGCTCTTCTTTTTCTTCCGTTTTTGTTTGCACATTTTAAATTTCAGAGATATAAATATAATCCTCCTCCTTACTGCTCGTCTTTTAACGATGCAAAATCGTAACCTGTAAGAAGAAAGAGCTGAGAAGTACCGATTCACTTTCATTTGAATAAATATGTGGATGCAGCCATTATACGATTAGTTTAGACCTGTATAATTTTTGTTTAGTAGATAGGAAAACACAACTGCAGCTCAGCTACCTCTTTTACTGCTAGTATTTTAATGAACGACGAAGACAATATTTGCTTTAGTTATGAAAAATGCATTTCAGTTAGGAATCTTCATAGGCGGATTGTATGAATTCTGATTACTTAATTGTGAGCAAAGCAAGAAGGGAGAAATATTTAAGGGATTGTAAAAGCAAAATAGCAACTGAAAATAAAACAATTACATTTTTCTCACTCACAAGACAAGAGTTCACTGACGAGACAGACAATGATGATGACTGTATATATGACGATGGTAATAATACGCTTGGTTAATGCTATATTATGGATGTATGGAATCTGGTGGTGGTAAGAAGATGGTGATGACGAGAATGGCCATTCAACCTTACCAAAAAATATTCTCATTCAGTCAGTCAGACAGAATTACTGATTCAGAATTCAGATGCATCGGATGGTTGGTTGGAGGAAGAAGTCTCTTTTTCGTTTTTCAAACCATCTCGATTCATTTTTTTCTTCAAAAAACTACGAATGATCATGCAAAAGATGATGTTGATGATGAAGATGGGATGATTAAAGATAAAGAAAAATGTATTTTTGCAACATCATCAAGCAGCATCACTTGCGCAGTATTTGCAACAACGAACAATACGAAATAAAACTTGCTTATCAGACTTTAATGCTGATATATCTTCATTCTATTTCTTCTTTTGTATTTGCTCACCAAACCAGCAGCAACATCGTCAAAAACTTTGAAGCTAAATCCAATATTATTCGGGGAAGCAGCAAATATATGTAAAGATGGTATACACAATTTGATCTTTTTCATTATTTCATCATCCTTTCTCATGATGATCGTTTCTTCTCACTTGGTCTTCTCCTTACCCCATTTAACTTCAATTCCCTTCTGCATCATTTTCTCATCTTTTCATGAACCCTGCTAATCTTAATTACATCCTAAAATGTAATTCCAAATATCTCAATCATAATAATATTATTATTGCACTACGAAAAAACATTTTTCTACTATAATTGCCGATTCTTGGATAGATTCATAATGGATTCGCAAACACGCTCCTCACGACCACTTTTACTCTGATAATAATTTCATGTTATAAACTATACCTTCCTCCTAACTACCAAAATGCTATAATTCCACAGAAGAGTAATAACCGTGATAGTTTTTGCAACAACTAGAAAACATTAGCATTTTGTATAATTGCTCATCAACAAATTGCGAGCAACGCAAATCGTTGTCGTTGCTCTTCTCTAATTCCACATTGAAAATATTATCTTATCTTTATCTCTAATCTCGTTTCATCCCCATTTCAAAACAACATGATTGTTTGACATACCCTTTGAGCGCATACGTAGGGTAACTTGAGTCAAATATCAAACTGAAAACTTGACACAATGATGATAATCTTTAGTCTGGAAGGACGATAAAGAGATCTTGAACGTGAAATGCAGTAATATTATTTGCAAGGATAATTGTGTTATCAAAGCTACCCCAACAATGAACAGTATATTACTCTGCAATGGCATCATTAAAACAACAAAGTATTAAATAATAATAATGATATTGTAGTCAAACTGCATAATGTAATTCGCTTTAGATTTTCAAGCAAATAATTATCTTTTGGTGCATCATTGGTGGTTGGGGCAGCGGCGACAACGTGCCATTTTAATGAGAACAAGTTTAGTTAGGAAAAGGTGCAGTTTAAATCCCTAAAAAGAGTTGAGAGACTTTAAATTACTTGTTCTCCTATCCTTCGCAAAATCCTTTAATGAAGATGTGTTTATTATGTAAATGGATTCAGACAGACGAGAAAGAGGAAAATCTTTAATCCAATCAATCAAGTACCTACCTACTTTGTTCTTCAGCTTTGAAGTATTGAAAATGTATGGGGTGCATTAGAGTTGTTTTTGTTGTTGTTGGGGTGGTAGATAGTTTGTAGTAAATAATTTGATAGAAAATTTGCTCGTTTTTTCTTTTGTTTCGTTTTATGCAATAATTTCTCAGTTTTTGATTTCAAGGTCCAGTTTTCTCCTATTTTAATAAGAAAATTAAAACTGAACTTGTAGTAAAACTCCATTTTTGAATAGCAGCAGAGAGTGACGACGGTGGTATTTACAACTTGTTTTTTCACTCATTTTCCCTTTCGTTTTACATTCTGTAATTGTTCAGCATTGAAAAAAAAATCCGGCTTGACCTGGTGGTCGGTAGTCGGTGGTCAATAAAAACGAAGATGTGTAGAGATGTAGGAACACATTTTATGGATTACATTTAGAGATTTGATGGTGCTGATGTGGTGGTGGTCAATATATGCAATCGTTATAAAACCGAAAATGGTTTCAGTTTCAGCAATTGAGGTGATACGGAGCATATTATCCTGGTGGTAGGTATGGATGGATAAGGTGATAGGATGTTGATAAATGGAATGCCAGTGCATATAAAACGATGTAATGATAATGGCAATAGTAAATAAGTAAGTAATCCACTAATAACACATGTTAAAAGTTTATTCCACTCGACGAAAAATTATTATCATGAGATGGTTAAGTAAGCAGAAGGGAGCAAGCGAGAGGGTTTGAAGATTCTGCAACTATACCCGTTAGCGTTATCATTATCAGACTCAAAGATCTTCATGGATTCATACTTATTATCTCTTGCTGTTGAGGCACAAGTTTAAGATCAGCAACAGTAGTAACAGCAATTGAATTGGCTGCAAGTGAGAGTCATCTGCAAATATTTAGAAAGAGATGTGAGAACAGTGGGGAGCATTAGTTAATTACATTTTCACCTATGATTTTTTTCAAAATAAAGAAACAAGACTTGTGCATTTTACACAAATAAAGACGATAAAATTGGAACGGAATAACGGTAAAAGAATGCAAAAACACTTTGATAAGTGAAAAGAAAAACTTTCAAGAAAAAATTGGCAAAGTTCCCATTATTACCTGCTACCAAACTGACGATGAAATGATATATAGTACAGGAATAATTGTTTAAGCTTTTTTAGTCTTCCGGAAGAGCATTTCTTGTCTATGTGCGGTTTAGAATTGAAACAATATTTTCACCTCACCCATTTTTGGAAAGCGTTTTTTCATAAAGAATTTTTTGACAAAACTTGAAGCGTGAAGTAAAATGTTAGTTTTTTTACTGTCTTACTGAAATGTAAAGAAAATTATTACACATTTTTTATACGTTCTCATATTATTAGTGTAGAATTCACAACGTTAAGTTGGTATTAAATGTTACCACTACAGTCATGCCAATTTTATGCCTTTTCCCATTTTACTTTTCTGGTAGCTTGGTCTTGTTGCTTACGTGTGTAAACTATACGTATCATTATTTAGGGTGCTTCACTCTTCCACCATATCACCAACCACCAACAACAAAAATTTTCTTCCTTTTTGGTTTGATGCCCAACGGAATCTAAGAATGAAAGCAGCAAGGTCAAAAATCTGTTCACTACGAACACACACACAACAGCTCTATCATATTATCATCATCATTCATTTCCGCAACACATCACACGCATCATCCACCGACGAACCGAATCAATCCCTACAGAACAATACTCTTACATGAGTTCATAGAATATAACATGGCATTATTTCGTAGTTCCTTCTCTTTCTCTACTCTCATAATAATTTGGTTTTGCCAAAACTGCTTATTCTACCTCTTCGTCTTCTTAAGTAATAAAATAATTGCAGACTTTCACGATAAAGTATAAATTTTGTGTACGAGTAATTCTAAAATGTTCTTCCAAGTATGTAAATATCCTGGTAATTGTAATGTAATAAATGCTTCCTTGGCTTTCCTACCATGATATAACAGGCAGCCAACCATCTAGAAAACCTGCTCCCGGCCCGACAAAAAAAAACCTTAGCCAAAGTTCTGCTGTGACTGACTGACTGCATCTTTTTATCTTATTGTTGAGGAACAATACTGACTTGTGCCTTGACTAGTTCTGCTTCATTATTATTATTCGTGAAATAAAAAAGGCATGTTATATGTTTTATGCCATTTATTCAAAGACCAAGAAAATATTCATTTTTACAATGCAAACATATAAAGATAAAGATGGTGTGGTGTGTGTATTTTAGCACTAGCAACAACACAAAACAATCTTTAAAGGTATTACTGCAACATCATCACAATCACAGCACATATCTCATAATACCATAACTTACAGTTTCAACAGCCAACTGGTTACTATCGTTACCACAATTTAGAAAATGATCACGACGATGACCACCACCGGTTCACCATATAGTACCACTAGCATCAGAGCATAATATTTTTTCGTCTAGATGGTGAGTATGATGATGAGATGATACACAAGAAAGAAAATTTACTCTGAAACATAACAATAGAAACTACAGACAGCCTCCTCCTTCTCCTCCCTTCAAAAGAATGAAAATAATAGCAATATTAAAGTACAATGAAATGAATACAAATACAATTGCAATACTGCCACTTATTGTTGCTCGGTTATGCATGCTGATGCTTCATCCATCCATCTTCCACAATTTCTGATTAAAAGTTGGGAACAGCAGCAGTAGTAGCAACAGGTTGTCCTTTTTATTTTTAAATCTATAATTTTTACAGAAAATCAATCCATGGAAATCTAAAATTATCAGAAGCTCATCTATGACATTTTGATCATTGATCCCAATAATCTAGAGGCTAGTGTAGTACAATGCTCCAATCTGAAACGAGAGACGTCAGCAGGATATGATGATAATGCAATGGAATGAAACCAACAGATCGATAGATCTCCAAGCTAATAACATCCTCTTCATGATCAATCACCGACAGACCGGTGTAATCATATCTTATACAGCTTGTAACAAGCACCAAGTACCAATAATTACAATCCTAATGCGCATGATCTCCGTCTCTGCAATTGCAATGGTTTCTCCTTCTTCTTGCTACATATATTATTTGTTCCTCTCTTCCTTGTTCCATTCTCTTCGAGCAAGTCAACGAGATTATCATCTTAAGTCTTTGAAAAAAATTGCTAGGATAAGATAATCGAGCCGAGCCTCAAGAAGATGAAGAATACATTTTATTAAACAATGTTTTAGTGTATGAATGACAGTATAAATATTTTTGAAACAGTAATAATAATACGCAAATATAGCACATATTTCCGTACGCTTTATAATCATCCATCCATTCTTCTGCCCATACACTCGGAATATTACCATTCCGCCAAAAATCGTGGTGATTTTTTTTCTCCTTATTGTCCGAAATCATGCTTGAACCATACCAGTAAATGTGCAGGTGATATAACACTGCAACAGACGAAGAGATCCAAGTGAGAATAAAATGAAGAAAAGTTGATGAAAGGCAAAGACCCCAAAGGTCGCTCCTGTGGTCATAATAATAATTTTTATACGGTGATGCTCATCATCATCATTTTCTGCTTCTCCCATGAGCAATATTATTCAAAAAGAATAAGAAGACGAGCAGTGAAAAAAATGCTTGAAACATCAGCGTGCTCATATTTTTCGACGTTCCTCCGTCCGGTTTCCTCATTCTTTTCATCTTGCGTGTCCGTAGTATAGACGTAACGCGTTCCTGGTGTAATATGAAGCATGATATTTTATTCATTTGAGAAATATGTATGCATAGAGATACTATTCCTTCAAGTCTTGTTCCGTCAATTCCTCTTCGATTCTTTCTTCTTCTTCTCCTCCTGGGATGGAGATTGTTTTTTAGTTGAGTAACAAATGCTTATTAGAGCAGGTTGTAAACCTCACACATCTTCAAATGTATTCGCTCCTCCTTTGATGGTGCTAATGATGGTTATTGTTGAAAAAGGCTGGCAAACGTCCGTGTGTTAATGAAATGAGCCCCTTCATACTTTTGGTACGGTTTTCCTGTAAAAAACGAAAACTCTTCATTGTTGCAATACAACAGCCGCAGCAGTCGAGGGATGATGATGGTCACGGCTCACTGGGTTTCCGATGAACCCAACATAACACCCAGCACCGCAACAAGTTATTTCTTTCCGAAGAAGAAGCTTGCTGCAGTTCACCTTCTGTCTATTGAGAGGAGAGTAAAAAACCCTTTCCCTTTTTTCGATTCTCTTTCTGATCATCATCGTGATAATGTTATGTATGGGATGTTCATGATTCATGAGAAGTTCGATGATGATCTATCGACATTTCGTTTTTATTTATTATGCATTGTTATTGTGTTTGTGGGCTGCTTCCGTAATAAAAGGTTTTTGTACTCTCAAAGATTTTATAAAGCAATGCAAAGGGGAGTTGGCTCATTTTCACGTATGCATCTACGGTAATGGAAACTCTGTGTACAGCACTGCAAGTGAAACGAACAAAATTGATTTCAAATCCAATATAGAATCCACATTGTATAATATTTATTCAGTTTTTAAAAAAGAAATTCAATTAAATTAAGTTTAATAGTTCGTTTGAAATGGAAACACGCATGGTCAAAAACGCAACATGTATATTCAATTAGTTGACACCTAATTCTATGAAATACATGTTTGTGAGGAGAATCAAAGACGATGTAATGCTGTCTTTTTAACGTATTGCGCCCAAGGGCGAATAAACTATTTGTTTATTTTGTGAGCGTGTGTTTAATTCGTAATAATAATAAAAATAAATTAGTAGTTTTAGCTCTTTGAAAATCTCGAGATTATTTACATGTTCGTACGTGACATTATATTGCATCATTTATATTAGGAAAAGTTATCTAACTGTTGAATGATAATAATAACACAGCGAACGCCACACGTAATCATTTTATTGTAGATTTTACTCAAGTCCTAATTGAAATTTAACTTGATGTGTAAGTAGATAGTAAACAAAACTCACAACAAAAGGCCAGTGACAGCTTTAATGATGATAAAGAGAGAAGGTGTGACAATGTGATCCTTTCAATTTTAAAGTATAATTTTCAAAGCTTACAAATCACTGCGAATAGTTTCTCCATAAAGTAAAATAACTACACTTCAAACAGTGTCAACTGGGATAATAATAATTCAAGCGACAGTCAATTAAACTTTGGAGAAATGAATGGGCATATTTTTGGAAAAGATAGATGCGTTACCTTGTTTTACTGTCGATAAGGAGATAATAGTCAGTCGCAAAGCTTTCTAATCGTTGCTAATAATGTACTCGGCACACATCCAGCAACGACTTTGTTCCAAAAATAATTCAATATTAAAATTGATAATAAATAATTGCTCAATCTACGACGTCGTCAGAGCTGACACTGATGATGACAGAGAGCGATAATGAGAGTTAAATAAAATAGGTGAGCCCCGAGTCCCTACTCAAATTTTTAGTAAAAAAATAAACACCCTTTTACTTATTCGCTATCTGCATATTTATTTTTAGTATTTAAAACACGTACTTCTTAATAATATTTCATCACTATCTTGTCGTGTCACAAAGAGTGGATTTTCAAGAGTAATGTAATCCTATTTACTTTCTTACCTGAGCTCATTGAAACGCCAAGAAAACTGCATAATGTGCCATATCCTCTTTTTAATAGTCGAAAAGTTATTTTTATAAGTTTTGTCCTTACTTTTGAATTACCTATTTGCCAATTCTATCCTGTCTGTTGATTCATAATCCTCTCGAAATGTGTGAAAGTCAAGAAGTACTAATTTCTGTTGTTAATAAAATCATTTAAAAGTTTATAAGTTGTTAAAATGGCTGGTGAGACAGGTGTGTCAAGGTGTGTAAGTAGCTATTATTAATTTTATGAGATGTCAGACAAAAGACGAAAGGATACTTCCAACTTTATGTATCCTTTCCCACTGGAGAAAAAAGAAAAAGGACAACAAAATGGCTATTATTTTGTTACTTTGTTGTTTATTTTATGACAAATATTACGAGTCATTATTATTTTGTTTTGTAACCCTACCATCAAGTTCTCTCACTTTAGATTTTTTCAATTGAAAATGAAGGTAAACAATGAATATGCACGTCTTCCTTTGTTTACGATTTGGCGTTTGGGTGGATGGTAAATGTTGGGAATGAGCGAAAAAGCACGATTCAAAAATAAACAGTTGATAAATTCCATTTTTTTCACAGGACATTTGAATTGCATTGTACTGACTGGGAGTTATGCTTTATGCTTCTCACAATATGTCAACAGGAGAACATTAAAAATACAAAACTTGGCTCACGGCTCAAAACATTGCTGACTAGTTGATTGTTTCAAATGAATTCAATCACCAGACATATAAAATGTTTGGAGAGTAATTTATCATTTCACTTAACAAGACAATAGTAGCATGATGGTAGCAAGGCAACAATTGACTTTTGAACTTCTCCATTTTCTCGACTTGGGCTGAGTCATTCTATTAGCATTAGTTGCATTGAAAAGTAACTTGAAATGAAGATTAAGTAAATAAATAATGTGCTTGCCCTGAAGATGATAAAAAATGAGAGAAATTGAAGTTACAGCAACGATGACCACTGGCGATATATTAAGAGAAAAAAATTGATCCGGATGAGAATTGCGCTGCACAACTAGTCTCAGTTTTATGAACCAAGTAATGTCATTAATAAACTGTTTTGTTTCAGGCCTATCGCTGAAACAATAAAAATCATACTTCCAAGTTTCACATACTTGCTGTGTTGCTAGAGATTTATCAGAATCATAAAGGAATAAAATAGTGGTCATTCAGAGTAAGATAGGTGCTATGATATAAACAAGACGACGGAGAACACGATAATCTTCTTGACTCATGGCCATTATCAATTTCATCTGTATATTCTTATTCCTCCTTCTTACCGAGATCAGAATCACTTCGACTTGTATCATCTTATCCAATAACATATTTTCCTTAACAGAGAAAAAAACTAGACTGGACTGGGCACTGGCCAGTCAGTCGAGCAGCAGCATCAATGAGCACACTTTTCTTTCATTTTATTTAATCACAGACTTTACATGATCCTATTATTTGTTTTTTTTTCTCCTAACTTTTTTGAAGCTTCTATAAAGGTTAAGTAAAACCACACACTTATTGCTCTTCCTTTTTGTTAAGCGTTCCTTTCTGCTTGTTTTGTGATCATGATTATTATGGCAAGTGTTGCGTCGTCTGTTATTACCACCATTACTTATGTTTCTACATTACATGCAACATCACACAATCAAAATAATAATGATAAATAAAAGTGGTTACAGTTTTAACTGGTCATCTCAGTTTCGTTTTCACTGGAGACGGGAAAATCCTCAGGAACAAAGTCGCATCCAACTCAACAGAGTCGGTTGACTTTCCTGCTGATAATGTTCACATTTCCAATTCCTGTTCTTCTCATTCCAGTCGAATAGCATGTACACTTCAAGGAAAGCTTTGTTTTAAAGCTGATCAGTCATCAACATTAGCACTAGCTCGTATTTCCTTCTTCATCCTTGTTTTCCTCGCATGCATGAAAAAATCCCTGCTGTCTCACTATCCCTGTCGCCTCATTCTATCGGCTAAAATCTCTTCGAGACAAAAGTAACAGGAATTAGAAGATGGGTCTTTAGTCTCAAGCGTGCACCAAAAAGTTGCATTTTGATTTGATATGTTGCTTACGATAAAGAATCCTAATGGACCTACCTTTTTCTACATAGTCAACCTGCTCAGCAATTTTTTTTTCTACTTTTTAAGATCTCCTCAGGTTTCCAAACTGGATCTTCTTCTTCATCTCCACAGTACTCATTCATACTTTCAGTTATAAAAAAAGTGTACGACATCACACAAACAAACAGCGATGAAGAAACCCATGAAGATCACATCGCATTGCCATTATTATTTGCTCACGGCTCGTATAAAACAGAAAGCATTACCACCGTTCTAATAAAATAATACAATTATAATGTGCAACAAGTAGTTAGTCTTATCTGGGAGGAAATGCACGAAAGTAAAAGAAGGAGAACAAGCAGGGTCCATGTATAATCTTCATATAGCCAAAGGGATCCCATGATATATACCTCCACAACCACCATTAAATGTTGTATCAACAGCATCATAATGTGCTCTTCCCAGTTTTTTAGTGGGATGGTCTCACATGTTTCATTTCATTTTTTAGATTGTTACATTGTAAATAAGCGGTTTCATTTTCACCTGATGCACGGGTGGTGGTGGACATCAAAAAAGAAGTCGTTGTTGTTACATCAAGAAAAGAAAATAGACAGGGCATTTGTGAGCCTGAGTAAACATTTTGGAAAATGAAATGCAAAAGTGGGAGGGAAAGGGAAGTAGGAAGATTTTTTTTTCTTGCTGTCTGTTTCACTTTGACATTCTATCGAAATATCAAGCATGTTTTTTAGTCAAGTTTGCATTTATGAATGTATATATGAGTACACAAGATATCACACCTGGTGGTTCCATGGAAGTTAGAAGACCGACATATTATACTTCTATTAAGCAACTTGACTACATCTCCATTCCCCCATTCTCTACCCATCATCTCTACAACTAATAAAAAAGTTACAAGTTACGTGAAAAATGTATAATGCTTTTCTTAAAAAGTTGACACACGTGAGGGAGGAACAGGGATTCTAGTAATATCGTAAAACACATTTTTATTATGCGCTGCAGTTAGTATACAGGACAGCAAAAAAAACATATTTTGAAATTCTTGAGGAGAAACGTCATGGTCATGAGGACAACGTTATGGAACATAAGAAACGCGCATGACTTTTTAGCTCTCATGATTTGTTCAAAAGTGTACAAGAGACATAACTACAGACAGCTTGCACCATGATCAACAACGTCTCATCATCATCAGCATTAGCAACCATATCCATGAAGTAACAAGAGTAGACCTAGTGATGTGATGAGGGCCATAAAAGGGATCATCAAACAAAACAAGCAGAAAACATCTTACGCAGAGGAGGCAGTGCAACAAAGGCAGACAGACAGTTGAAGAAATGAGGAGAGGAATAAGACTGGACAGGAAAGCGCAGCATAAAATATTTAAACATAAGATCAGAATCTTAGCTTTTAAGCCAGTCAATTATCATAAACATTTCATTTACAAACTGACTGGATGTTATAGTATTATTGTTAGGGGAAACAAGAGTTCACCTATTGTTCATTATTATGATGTCGCTATATTTCATCAATGCTGTTCTTCTTCCTTTTTGAAGGTTTTAATTTGTGGTTGTTTTCGCGTTTTTTACGTGTCCATGTCTCTTTGAATAATATGTGATAATAATTACCTGGCCGGCTGGTAAATTCCTGGCTTTCGTTTCCCAAAGGAAGGAAATTAAGAGAAAAAAGGGAAAACCTTGCCCCGCAAGTAGATGAAAAACAATTCACATTCTCGACGTTGCGAAAATTGTTCGATTCGAAATTTAAAACGTTTTTATTTGCAAAAATAGGTATATACCATGGCGCATGATGGTATTCAAATAACAATTGTCTTTCTTCTGTTTTTCGCAAAAACGGCATTTATTTTTTATTACGTAATACCACGCTAAATTTGAAATGTATATTGTGTATTATGACAAGACAAGCTTTATGGTAGCTTTGTTTGCCTCCAGATTTTCCGTGTGCATAATTCTTCAAGGAACGAACCTACAAACTTGTAAACGCAACAGCTAAATAGTCCATCTCCGTTTCCTTTCCAATTTTTTACTCCCCTTCTCCATTGTCTTGGTGAACGTATAATATGTTAAATCGTTGCATTAATAATGGAGATATGTACATGTTTGTATGCACTATAAAGTTAACCGCATTGTATAAGCATACATAGTACCTATTTATTTCTTATGGGGGAATATTATATAAAAATGGTTTACCTTGTTCCATGGCAACTCAACCGTGAAGGGAAAAACAGGTAAACTCGTCTGGCCATTAATAAGGGCAGTTTTTCGCAGAAATATGCACAAAGTCATGCAGTTTAAGATAGGTAACTTTTCATAGTGTAATTCACTTGCTTAAAAACAGAAGGAATCGTGTTGCATAACAACATCCTGTAGATAGCATAAACCAGCCAAAAATTTTGGGAGCCTTTTTCTGCATTATCGCAAAATTTTGATTTTATTTTGTTCTAAGAAGCTCAGAATTTTAGTCTGCTTGGGTTTTTATACCCATATCATCCAAACATTATACCTTTACGATACTTGCAAAAACTAATTTGCTGGGTAAATGACTATCTCAACTTTTAGAGCATTTTAACGGCACGACTAGCATGTATTTGAAAAGGGAATAGCAGAGCCAAAATTTTGTGTAAAGTAGGAAAAATGGAATGTCAGTACCGCAAATAGTGATCAAGTAAGCTGGTCATGATTCATGACTCATCATCATCTCATCCTAAGAAGAAAAGACATCATTAGGGGAACAGACTACACAATGTAGAAACTTTTGCTTTGTACACATGATCATGTCGTTGTTGTTGACTACACCTTTTTATCTCATTGAAAAAATAAATATGAAATTTGAAGAAAATTCTTAGTATTTTTGCTCTAACGTCGAGTAAAAAAGGATTCGAGTTTCAATGCCAGAGAGAATTCCTTCTTCCTTCATTCCTACCTAGTTGTCTTATAGTGCAAAATATTTTCCACTGGAATTTCCTGTGTTTGCAATGATGATTACAGAGATGATGGTGGTGATGATGATGATGAGAAGAAGTAGCAGATCATTTTGATTCTTGGTGATGATGACGATGAGCTGGGCAAAAATTGCTTTATTGCTTTGCCTAGAATTGCAAGAAGACACCAATATACTTTTTTTTTTATACATTTTTAGGCTGTTTGGTTTCGTTTCACGCTTTGTAATTCTCCATGGATTAGATTTACTTGTTAAACGCAAAGACTAATATGTATTGTAATATCTAATGTAAAGAGTGTTGTGGATTCATAGGGCTGATAAAAAGAATTACTTCACGCAGGATTTTTGGATATTTTGTCTGCTACGTGCAGAACATTTTGGTTCCATGAAAAGCATGACTAGTGACTGGATGCTAGATAAATGGCAAATTTTTGCTAATAATGTTTCTTCATCGTGTTAGCCATGCCTGGTTGATAATGATGATTTTTCCCTCTTGATAATGATGATGTAAGCTGTTCGAGTTATTAATAACAAGAATTTCAATGAATCCAGAATTCTTACTTTGTAGACACTGATGATTGATAAGATTACACAAAGTACAAAACAAAACATTCCAACGATACGGTAGCTTAGCTTGACCGCGATACTCACTTACTGCTGGACAAAGATTTCTCTCCGTGATGAGCAGCAAATAATTCACTCGAATAAAAAATTCATGTCTTCATGAATCTAGCATAAAAAATATCTGAGCACTATGAAATTGAGAAAAAGTAAACATCACAATTAAGCCTTATGTACCAACATAAATTTTCCGTTTACCTGAAAACGTCAAATATGTAAGCCCTCTACATCAAAATACTTGTTCATAAACGTAAGCAAGAAAATATATACCAGCAGCTTATTAATAAACTGGTTAGTATTCAGCAATTCAGTGTTGAAAAACCAAGAATAGCATAAGTCGCTCAATCAATCAGCGAGTCGTCAATCTTCTTTTTAAGTCAATCAGACTATTCACATGGCATCATTATATAATTGTATTTTTTAAAGTGTAACCAACTCTAAGCCTTATAACCATTACTGTGATTCCACTTTACTTTATACGCGTTGACATTTTAAAATATCCCATCATTTTTTTTATCCTCACGCGCAAGTCAAGTGCATCATCATATAACAAATCAATGCCACAATAAAAAAATATAAGTAGTAACACAAGTCTACTTGTACGCATTCACTCATAATATTTATACATAATACGTAGACATCCACTGTATTTTTCTATTTATTTATCATTACAAGCAGACACGAAGAAAAAAACAATAAGTCATAAAAAATTCAATTCAATAAGTAATCTCGTTAGTGCTCATGAACTTGCTTGGGATTCAATATCAAGCAAGAAGCAAGAGCAAGGTGGAGGAGTCGCAGATTATCATTGTTGCCGCTATGAGAAATATAACAAGTGAAGCGCAACATCGTTCATCAACTTTTTGCATTTTTCCCTACTCCCCTGATAGTATTTACTTTGTGTCCCGTAACGTAGATAGCACTTTACTTACTGCACTCGTACCGCAAAGCATTCCTTTTTAAATATTTTTTCCCATTTTTCAAATAGTGATTATGGCTGTATGACTTATCTCCAAGACCTGAATAAATTGAGTGGCTTTCTTTTACTAGACTCAAGACTGCTTGCAATGTGGTGCAAACTTGTACAATTTTATATTGTATTTATTTTTATCTATTTCACCCCTTTTTTCTTTCTGTTTGTTAAACAAATGTGTAGTGTGGTAGAGGTTGTAGCACTACTTGTAATTTTTTTGCAATGAACAACAGTTTTGTTTGTTGTAGCACGAATTATTGTTTGTAGGAAAAGTTCCCACGAGTTCATGGGGACAACTTTGTACTTCAACTCTGCTCACAATACAGAACTAAACCACCAACAGAAAATCAGGAGTAGTCGACAGTCGACTGCTCCGCTCAACTAGAATCAAAAGCGACGGATGATGATGAGGGGCGAGTGCATAATAACATGGTTTGTCTTCTTCTTCTACCGCGCATGTACTTCATTTATTTTTTTAATCCTACATTTCTACCACATTTGATTACTTACCCCACACATACATTTCTTGTGCTCTTCTTTGAGAGAAAAAGGCTACCGTAGTTACGTAGTACGTCGAACTACATCCGATATAATGATGGGAAAAAATCGCTGCACTTGTCTTTTTTTAGAAAAAAAATGTTAATAATACGGTACATTTTGTTATTTTTACATACATTCTTGCTTTTTGCTTGCAAATATGAATTTTTGCAACAACAATGGCACATTGTAATAGTTTGTGGTGACTGTTGTTGTGGAGTTAGATAAGAGATTGAATGCATAAATAGGTATGCTTACCAAATGCCAGGAGGATGTATTTTCTGAAATATAGAAAATGAAGGAGGCCGAATTTATTGACATGTTATGCATTCGTTTGTGAATGTGTTCGACCTAGCCTAAAGCAGACCTAATTTTACTTGTTGTACTTATACATTTGCATTGTTTCAGTTTTAATTAACTGCTGTAATAAATAGTAAATCATCTCTGCTGATTCTTGATACAATTGTTATAAAAATAATGATGATAGTGGAATAAAGGGTCTCTGTGTGTACCCTGCACAATTAATAATCATATATTATGGATGTGCATACCTATACGTGCATAGATTTCTTCACTTTGACACTGATTATATTTGCCATTTTTATGTAAGATATTGGGCATTGTGTTGAAATAATCGATGTGGTGCACTGAAAAATAAAAATTTGCAAGGAAGAAGACAAACGGAAGAAGATGATGATATGAGCAGACAATTAGGATTATGTAATTTGATTTCACTCTACCAGATTGGATGTTACTGAGAGTATAGGTCAAAAAATTGAATTCACTTGATTGAATAAAAAGTGCACTGTGCTTGCATGGCGTTTAGATTAAATAAGAAGTTATTTATGAGCACTTTACGGCGGATAAATGCAAAAAATGCATATAATTATCAATTAACTGGATTACTACTTCCACTCGCATTGATTGCACTATTGTCAGTGAATGGCAGTGCAGTGATGGCGACCTCATTTTTACATCTTCGTAAAAAGTAGATACTCATAGCACAGAAATTAGCTATTGCATAAAAATAATTAATTTCTTGTTGATTCAAGAAGTCAAACAAGTAGCACAACACGAGTGTGTCTGTGATTTATCATAATCATCATCATGAGCGGCAACGCTTATCACTTATAAGAAGAGCGTCAGCATTCTACGCTCTTCTCATTCAATCCAAAATGCTTTACTATTTAGTATTTTGTATCATCATCTCTACAAACAACCAATCTGACAACTTAAATGAATGAACGACAGCAAAACAAAGACACCTTGGTGGCAGCCAAGCAGCAACGCTAACGCTGGCATTGATTTCATTCATTCATCCCATTTTTCATGTTATTAGTCTAGAAGAACCAATAATATTTAAATTAGACTGTGATGACATGGTTGAAATGGCTACTCATTGTTCATAAATTGTAGCTTCTTCTGTCGGTGAATCAGCATCTCAATTATCATTACAATTACTACTGCTGTATCTCATTTGTACTACAAGTTAAGGGAACGTGCCATTTGATTTGTAGGAATTCAATACTGACACATGCCGATTCCGGTTGTGAAATGAATGAACTCAACTATATTAAGATACCATATTAGATTACCTAAAGCAAATTAATGCAAACTGACAACCTTTTTATTCCAAAATATTTTCTTTGGTACAAGAAAGAAAAGATATGAATGCGTGACTTAATGGCAACGCTTTCAAGATGAGCTCATACGTTTTCACAAAATCTTCAATCATAAGTGAACAAAAGGTTGGGCATGAGTTCACAAAACATGATTTTTAATTACTGACTAATCAATAAATTCCAATGAGTATGAAGTATGACTTTATAGGATTACATCATTGATAGTTCAATTTAAAATGAAGAAAATGGATAAGGGAAACAAAAGTAACAACTGCAAAAACAGTTTTTTCTCGTGCTTTGATATGATATTCCTAGTTTACTGCGGACACGTTTATACTACGGAATCAGAATCACGCACACATCAGGATATTATTTAGATTGCATAATGATGATATAAAATGGCAGAGGATATTATGTAAGCAAAATTTCAGCTACTTGTTCCCATAGTCATCATCACGCAAGTTAACACTTTTCCCATTTATTTGGTACGCGATGTGTAAAATCTAAAACAAAAATACGCTAGAGAAGGATGACGTAAGTGTGGTAAAAAAAACGGTAGTTTAGTACGTACGGACACGGAATATGATTACTTCTTTGAATCGAGTAAATCACGATGACTGGACATTCCGGATGTCACTTATTTCAAATGAAACAATACAATGTTTAATTTTACATACACCTTGTTTGTCATTCCACCACCACCCACTACTCAAGAAACAATACATACTTGAATCCTTTTGTCCGCCTGTCCAACTGAAACTATCGATCTGCTACACCTGCTCAACAAGAAAACAAGCATAATAAGTAGCAATAATAGTAGGTCTATAAGTTTACCACAACTCATTCAGAATCATTGTATTGCTTTATGATCTCAACTTTTTCAATTATTCAGCAAGTAAAATCTAGAAAAAAATGCAAGGACAAAAAACTGCAATGGCTATGGCACAAGTGTCCAATAGTATTGTCTGGAGTTGTCAGTAGGTATCATCCTTCCAAAGCAAAATAATTAGTCAGTTCAGCGATGCAGGCGAGTGAGAATTTTGCACTGCAGCAAAAAACGGTGCTTGATGCTTCTTTCTGGAGAGAGACTATGAACATTGGTTTAGTGAGTAGTCATGATGATGATGATGATATATACCCGAATGCTGGCAACAATGACGTTTTACAAATTACTCAGAACAAACCCGATGTAATGGTGTAATGCAAACGGTGATGATGTCATCGTAATGATTTTATATTGTTAAATAGTCTGGACATTTTAAAATACGTCATAATAAAAACTTATAAAATGCACAGTACGAAAAATGACACACTGACACTGCACAGAGGTGTAGGTTGCTCTGTTGTTGCATGCTACACGTGCAACAATGTATAGCATTCAGAAACAATTTTGAGGCCGCACCTGAAGACGGCCTAAAACGTCTTTGCGGTCGGTATTGTTAGCCCTCCTTTTTCTCACATGCAACACCACGTAACAACGACACCAACAATGGCTGTTTTCATTCATCATTGTTGTCAATAAAAAATGATTTTCTAATGATCTCTATTATTCCTATTATCGTATTATGGATGTTGGTGGTTGAAGATTTTTGCCGGAGTGGATGCTTGTAGAACATCTCATTTTATGACAATGGAAAAAATAGATGCTGTTTTGTTAGGCTAATTTCTTTTCTATTATAAAATTGTTCTTACGAAAGTTGCATTTTACGTTTTAACTGCGTGCACCAGTAACTGAATGACCTAAACTCTTATCTCCTGTCTATGAGTGTGTTTCAGTTTTCTTCGACATACGAGACATGTGTATTGGACATGAATGACAATAGGGATGCAATCATCGACAAAATCAATGAAAAATAGAATATGATGTTGTATAATAGGGTGTGCATCATCGAGACTAGACTATACCCGACTGATGAAGAACATGGCAAATTTTGCTGTCGTCATGATGATACCATGTGCGATGATAATTTGAGTACTCTGTCACCCTGCCCTACCCTCTCCCAGTTCTATTTTTACTGCATAGATGCATCCCTAAACACATCATAACCATTGACAAGTGCTTACTTAGCTACACAATGTAACGTAACGCTTGGTTCACGCTTAATTTGATCAATTGTTTAAAATAATTTGTTGCGTTTGTTTCTTTTCAGCTCTACTAAACAAGTCACTACTACCATTATGGATAGTTGCCGTTGGAGTAGTAGTTGTTCTACCAAATGTAAGTAAAAAACAAATTTTTGTCTTGTTTTTAACCAATTTTCCTTTTCTTTCAAAAAGTACATATAAATCAACTCATAAATACATTATATTCATACATGCATATACACGAAACGTAATAAAATGCTCAAGTTTGATTCGTTCAGAAGTATTGGAATGCAGGAGCAAATTAAAGTAGTACGTGTAATGTAGTCCCTTTATCTTCTGACAACAATATTATTGATGGCAATGGAGATAAATCTATTCTGTGAAAAAGGTTGGGTCATTTTCTTTGCTAGAGTCGATACATGTCAACTCAATACATTATCCAATCCATCATCATTGCATTTCTTTCTTACTCTTTGACAATGAAGTAGTCATCAGAGTGGTCTTTAAAAATCTCGTTACTCCGTTGAAATGGAAACTGATTGGAAAAGGTGAAAAATGTTAAATGTGTAAAAATATAACAACTAGTCTATATGCACATTTATCTACCTTATTGCTACAACTACCACGCATATTTTTTTTACTCCAAGAATACTGGGGTCGTCATCTCTAAAGAGGCAGTGCACGTTTCATGGTAATAGGCAAATGTTTAGTGGTTCAAGCCTTATATAGACTAATAAATGTGGTCGTCGTTTTGCTGTCGTTGTCCTATAACGATAACCAAATAAAAATTAATAATATCCAATGCAGGTAATACGATAGTAATTGTTTTATTTTTCTGAAAAGAAGAAGACAAAAAACTGAGTAGAAAATTTTGCATTTATTATTTTCTGCTAACAATCGGAGTAGCAACACTTGCTGGTGTGATAATTCATCTTTGTTTCTTCGTGGTTTGTAGGGCTCAGTATTTAAATGGAATAGACGGAGAGGAGGAATAAGTAAATAGGTAGAAATTATTAAACGAACATTTACCTCCATCATCATCGAAAAGCCCCTTTGTACCACTGCCGTTCATCATCAAAAGATTAAATAAATAAATAGCTAAATAGATAGATTCTTCTTCATGAAAGAGAGCAACAAAATGCACTTGGTTTTTTTTTCTCAGTTGGTGAGTTTCGAGTAGTTAACCTCGTCGAGTGGTGTAGCACTAGGCTGCTACATAGCTCGACAAAAAATTGAAGTGAGTGCGTATTTAGCATATTATAACTCGCACTACGTAACAAGTTGCGTGGGCTGATGTGATGATGATGATGATAAGCGATAAATATTTTAATGCTTCTCTTCTCTTGAAAAAGAATAAATAAATAAGTATAGCGAATCAAGAAGGAATTGAGTTGTGTGTGCGGTGGTGGTGGCAGTGGAGTGGGGCCCTTTCACTTTTTTTCACGATGATGATGATGTGTGCTTCACGTTTTTTGTTTTGTTTTGCTGCCTTACTAACTGTCTTACCATTTCCATCATCTAACAATAGGACTTGCTTATAGACTTACTTATCTGCTATATCTTTTGCGATGATGCGATGAATAAAAGGGCTCAACCAGAAAGGATGCATGATTGTTCTATGACGACTCTTGCTGTAGCGGCTAAATATATATGGCAAACGCGATGCGCCGTGGTAGCTATTTTTTATTTATTTATTTACTTATCTAAACGGGGCACTTGCTTCTTTAATGTGTGCATTGACTATGCCAATATTATCGTTAAGTTTGCTGTTCGCATACTTTAAAACATTTTTCTTCGGAGATTGCATCATATAGTGTATTAGAGCATAGCAAAAGTGTCTGTCTGTCTACATGCCGTATTACCTCTCTTGCCCCTTGCAATACAGTGCCTCTCTTGTGAAAAGAAATTCTTTCGAGCTTTGTGGAGTGCGGAGGAGTAAGGAGGAGGAGGTTTGAATTGAATGAGGTGATTACCATGTGGCATTTTGCTCGTCTGCTGTACAGTCCTTTAGGAAAAGGCGAATGCATGTACATACTCTCATAATGATGATATAATAAAGAGAGGAAACAGTCGAAGAAGAAACAAGAAGAGGAAAACCCATCATCATCGTCGTCGTATGCTGAATGTGTAGTAGTAGTAGTGAAGGCAGATTATGATTGCCTATTATGTATCAGTAATTGTTTGTACGAATATAAATAAGCAGAGAGGAATCGAGTGGAATAAGGAACAAGTTTTTAGTTTGGTAGGTACCTCACAAAAACATTATGCATTTGAGCAAGGAGACGACGATAATATTGTTTTATAAGAGTATATGAACCCAGGCATTAGAGAAATGAAGAGCACGATGATGATAGTATTTTAAAGAAGAGCCAAAGTCAGTAGCCGAACAGAATGCAGAAGAAAAGCAGAGATTTTTTTGCAAGAAAAAATAATAATAGAAGAGGAAAAGCGAAATGAGGCAAAAAAAACTTCAAATATAACAGCGTTGTTTCATATAGACATGTACAATTTTCTATGTGCATGTAATGGAGTAATAATATAAGGGTTCATATTATTATCCTATGCTCCACAGTATTATTATTAATATGATTATATTATATTATTATTATGCATGAAACACGAGGAGGTGAAGTATAAGGTGCATTAGTAGAGAAAAAAAGTCTTTTGCGAAAAAAAAGTGTGTATAATCATATGGATAAATGCAAAGCGCAAAGAGTAATATTAAGTATTATTGTGATGATGAGCAAAATAAAGAAGATCATCAAAGCCGCGTGTGTGTTAACCTAGCAGACTTATAATATCTGCCAAAATTCCGCAAAGATGATGTGCGGCAGAGCAAAATAATCGTATCGAGGAATGTTGACGACGGACGAATCACGAAAAAATTGGTGGATCCTCTCTCGCTCTCTTTTTTTTCTCGCGAAAAAAAAATTCTTTTATCCACTTTGTTTTGCATATAAATATGTAATCAAATGTATCATGCACATTTTAATATTAATGATATGTGATATCATTATTATGTGTATGTGGAGAGGAGTTTGGGTGTACCATTATTACAGTTGAGTTTGATGAGGATACTGTCTTTCTGCTTAATCCTTCTTTTTATTTGACTCCGAAGAATTTTGAGACTTGGGACTTTGCTGGCACGTTTTTTTTGTTGATTCTTGTTGCAGTCGTTGTTTTCTTGTCAAGAAGGAAAAAATGTACATAATATGCCTATCAACATCATACAGATTTATACAATACTCAGCATTTCTATCAGAAAAGGTTAAAACAAGATGGATTGTTGAAAACAAAGTACATTTTGTGCTTGTTTGACCATCTGTCTTAAAATAAAATGGATTGGGTTGGTTGATGAGATAAAAAGGTATGCATCTTATATTCACAATAATACACACACACGTGTGCCATATGTTTTTTATGCGTGTACTTTGAGAAAGCGTAGGAATAAATTGAAGATTTCAAAGATGTATTTGTAACTTTAAAAATAAAACATAATAATAATAATATAGAAAGAATGTACATCTTTTATAAATACTTATTTTGAAAAAAAGTCTCAGTGTTTATAATTGGATTGGACAAGTCATGTCATAGTGAGAGTGGCATTAATAATGCTTTTGTATTAAATCCTAAAATAATAGAGGCAAGCGACAAAATAGCAACAAGATGAAAATATTCATGTTATGAAAATGCTGGTTCCTTACAATGACTCATATTCAAAATCCCTTCAAAAGGTACCAAAAAAGTGCCAACAGGAAAGTTTGAGTTTTTCTAAAAATTAGAAGGACCTCGTCCACCAAAATATGTAAAACATGTAGATAGAAATGTTATACATTATATCATCATCACGGGTGATACAATTAGCCACATAATCCCAATACCACTGCACAAAAATTGCATCAAGCTTGCATTTTGCTTCAAGAAATTAGTCGACATGGCGAGTGGCAACGTAAAGTATAAATTTATGTGCATATACTGCAGTGCACGACGTAATGCACTTGTTTTTTTATTTCCTAAAGCAAGATTTTATTTATAGGGCATTTCTTCTATTACTACTGTAAACTGTCATGGGTTGACGTGTAATCACCATAATAACCAGAAAATATTACGTTGCCATGACCATCATCATTATTACTATATATACAACAATGCGTTCCTTCACCAAAAAAAATCGACAACACCACCGGTTAGCATGATGAGTGAGTTGGTATTTTTTGCCTCAGTTTACTTAGCTGTGATCAGTGATCAGAAGAAAACAAAATCAATCATGATGATTACTGCTATGTTCTCTGCTCACTCTCCATTACTTGGTTTGGTTTTGGTTTCATTAACCACAGCAATGAACCATGATACACATTGTTTAATACAATAAAGCAGTGCACATATAAAGCAGAGATGATTTCAAAGGTTACATTTTACATTTTTGGTATTTCGGCTGCTGCTGCTGCTATGAAGGACTAGGACAGTTGAAGAGTGATATGAGATAGGCCCACATAAACTTTATCAATGCCATTCTCAATCACCGCACCCTTTACTCCACTGCCAATCCTACACGATTGCTCTCTGTCGACGTATCATTACTTTTTTCTGAAAACGTTAATTTTCCAATAATGCCTTAATAATGTTATTACTGGGGTAAATAAACATCTACAAAAGCAGTGATTGAACTGATTTATTTAGGTATATCCATTATCCATGCTCCTCTCCTCCACTCATTTTTGCAGTGGCTGTGACGGTAGCTGTATCACCTGTTGATCTTGATTATGCTATTCACTTCACCCTTAACAGTTAAATTGTACAAAACACATTACTTAACATTTTTATTAATCAGCTTAGTTTTCATAATTGGATTTGATTTCCTCATTCCTCTTTTCGATAATTCCTTTTTTGTCTTTTGATATTTTATGTCGCGTCTATAATAAATTACAGCGATTTGCGTGTTACGTCGCTATTCGAGCCACTATAATAATATATGTATGATTTTCGCAACGGCAGAAGAAGCAACCATAACAACCAGTAAATTGTAGGACAAGAGTTAGTTTTTTATACTTTGAGGTGGCTGTAACTGCATTTTTATATTGACGTTTGAGATAGCAGGAGATTTCAGAGAGGGAGAGAGTGAGTGAGCGCTCTCCATATTTGGAACTCGGTTACTCACGCCACCATCACTGCATCAGTGTTCAACGTTCTTCACATGGTCGTTACCGATTATTCATGGTCCCATCACATATCACATCACATATCTCAGCTATTGCTGCAATATTCATAACCATTTTCCCTGTAAATGAATGCATATTTTGCTGCATTAATAAGATAAACTGCAAGTGTACATGGCTGCATCATAGGACGCGGCGACGATATTTGATACATATTTTGATATGGGAGCCGAGGTGGAATTTTGGTTTTGGATGGTGGGTAAATATCGCCTCATCACGCTGTCATGTCGTTTGTCGTGAGGTGGTCTTGTCGCTTGTGTTATTATTCTCGCATAGATACAAGTTGAGCATGATGACAAATTTCTTTTGACTATAAATAAGCACTCTGCCTTTCGATTGTTTACTTTTTTCCATTTTTTCGCAATATTATTATTAAAATTTGCAGAAAATTGTACTCAAGACATGGCAAGAATGAGATAATCTCTAAAATTTATAAATCCGACCAAAGGCATTAATTTTTATGAAGCGTCAAAACAGGCGTGTTTCTGAAACTCAAAATGTGTAGCAAAAATAATGATAATATTGTTGCAATTTGTTAAAACATAATGAATGTGGGGTGCAATGGCCGAAAAAGAGGGATGAAGATGCAATACTGATTTTGCAGGTAGCGAGAGGACAAGGAGTAGCCGGTGTTGTGGTGATATGTACGTGGTAGTAAAAGTGTTTCAATTAAAAAATGCCTAAAAGACAAGCTGGTCCGACTCTCTTGAAGGGTAGTGGTGTGGTAACCACTGTGGTTTAGTCTTTTGGATACTCTTCGCATTGTTTTCTTAAAGGGAAACAGCAGGAGACTCGGATTTTTGCATTTCATTATAAACTAGAAGGGTAACTGACCCATGGAAGCAACTATCGGATACTATTGAAACGATAAGCCGACGAACAAATGATGAGA
>JAQIXX010001960.1:0-28322 GCA_034700605.1 Willowsia nigromaculata | reverse complement strand
ACAAATAAAGTTAATTTCAAGTTCAAAATGTCCTCTAACGTCGTCAGTATTAATAATACTGGAAACCTCTCAAATTAAAGGAATATTCCAGAGAGAAATGTGAAGTCAAAGTAGTTGTCTCCAAGCCAAGAGACTGTCTGTTTGAAAGGCGGAATCATACTTTTGTGTCAGAACCAGAAAAGAAAGTAAAGAATCGTATTATCGTCGCCTCATTTTCTTGTTGTCACTCGTTGGAATTGGTTGACTGACGACGGTGTACCAGTATGTGTGCACACCACACAAACAATATGCCCTGATATTTTTCCTCGAATTTACTTTCGAGTTGTCCTATGACCGGAAACAAGTTGCATGCGAAACTCTTGTCATTTTAAACGAAGCATGACTAATGCTTGTGCGATAAAAAAGAGAACCTTTAAAACAAACATCAGAGAAACGGAGAAACTGATTCAGAAAAATTCAGAACATATACTCGCTATTTTTTTGTGCAGAACTCTGTCAGAAAGAAACACAAATGTTGACTTTAATGTAAAAAAAGGATTACTAAACATAAAATCATAATCCTTAGTACTTTCATTTGATATGGTTTTCTTAGTAAAAATTTGCGGTATGATTGCTGAAATGTGCGACACAAGATATTTTTAATGTATCTAATTGCGTCATCACTCATCATTGATGGATGTTCTTTAAAAAACGGATAAGAAACTATTTTATTTCAGCAAAATTCCCTCAAAATCAGACTTCAGATTTACAAGCTGCTAAAGTTGTAACACGTCTTGGTAAAAGTGTCATAAATAAAAAATACCTTGTGGTAGGATCATAAATTTTGAAAAAACAAACGGTAGACCTACGTAAGAAGTAGCTTGCAAGACTACTAAAATAACTAAATCAGCGCAGATGCAACAAAAAATACAAATATGTAGAAAAGCTCGGAATACGAAGCTTATGGTGACTATTTGATTGAAATGCGACAAATGGTGACATGTAAAAACAAATGACGAAAGGCATATCTCTACATTTCCTTAAAAATAGCACACTCAAATGTTGTTGCTTTCAGATCATTCATGGTTCCGATCCGGTTTAGAAAAATATGAGCTTAAAACAACCATACTATTCAAACTGTGGATTGTGGAGACAAAAATAATTTTTGCCTAATATTTAAACGCTACCGCAAACAAACAGTAAAAATATAATATTGAATATTGTTTACTGACGACAGAAATATTATTTACGTTGTGCACTTGCGAGTTGTTTTATTTATAAATTTTTCGAGCGTTGACAAGAAATCATGCAAGACGCACGACGTGAAAACTGATGCGATGATATATAAGGTGACTACAGGACTAACAGGACCTTTCTCAAGACAGAACTGAAAACCCGAATAGTCATTTCAGAAAAACACTAGACAGTATAATGCTTATGCTTAGTAACTGATTTTGCTTACATTTGTGAATTCCTACGGGCATGCATGTCATAAATTTTGACGCCACCGTTTCATGTGTCTAATTTATGGAGACATTTATTATTATCAATTCCCTTGAATGTGCTTAAACGTTAAATTGCCAGATTTAATGTCTAATACAAAGATCGTTACATGCTAACCATATTATGATCATGGTAGATGATTATACTGTTGCGTTTTTCTCATAAGTATATTTTCATTCCAGCATTATGTGCAAAATACTTGACTACCGGAAAATCGAGCAGCAGAAAGTCCTCATGCATAATATTTTGTCATTTCTGTGCCAATGGCGGTGTACTGAGTACTCGTGGGAGCTTATCAAAATGCCATCAAGAGGATATGATTTTTACTACGTACATATGACCATAACATCACACTAATGCCAGAACTATTAAATTAGCACTAATATATAGACATAAATTGAGATATGCGCATTGCAAGTATTGCAACGATTTTGTGAAGTTATTATTTTGGAAAAATGTTTGGGAATGCTTTTGCGTAAGGGCCAAAAGACTTTTTGATTGCATAATAAACTGTGCTTAAAATACAATATTATAATACCTACAACAAAAAACCATACACATGCAAATCTGCGTTCTTGTAATGGGTTCCAATTTCATCGCTTGTTTTTACCGGTTGCATAATAATAAAATAAAAACACAATGGTTTATAATGCAATGCCAAGGCAAAGATTCTAAAGATGATTCGGGAAAACAGAAAAAGAAAACTTTCTCTTTGGATGACGATGATGATGTTGGAAAGACGCCCATTTCAAAATTGACTGTAAGGAGGTACAAAAAAGAAACGATAAAAGGATTGGTGGATAAGTTTGAAAGAGAATAAGAAAGTTTGAACAAGTGAAATTTTTACCTGAAGCTAAATTAGATATACACTTGAATGTACTAAAACTACTGTACTCAACGAGATCCTTATACTCCCAAAGCTCACTCTCGTTTCCATTTTGCAGTTCACATCACAAAAGCCCGAACTAATTTCATAAGACTGGCGTCAGTGTGTCAAACAAGTGCATGTATACAAATGTTGGACCAGAATCAGGATGAAAAACATGCAATAAATAGCATAACGTTCCTAACGTGGAAAAATACTTTCTCCTTTTGTTTCATTTTCGTCACATGCTACTGTGGGTTTGCCAACAAGGAAGTAAAAGAAAAACGGAGGTATGGGAAGCAAAATCAGTCTGTTTGGCATGGTTCTCCATAGTTTAGACTTCAGGTCTCCGGGATTGGATTTAAAAGTAAGGAACGGAAAGTGCCATTCAAAGTGAAAGTAAGCTGAAGACTCAACAAATGAAAATACCTTTTTCACTATTCATTTCAAAACAACTGCTCGAAACTAAAACACAGAGATAAACCAGTCCAACTCTACATTCCACAACTACCCGTGCTCCATTTATTT
This sequence comes from Willowsia nigromaculata, assembly GCA_034700605.1. Classification (NCBI taxonomy): domain Eukaryota; kingdom Metazoa; phylum Arthropoda; class Collembola; order Entomobryomorpha; family Entomobryidae; genus Willowsia; species Willowsia nigromaculata. The sequence goes on along the minus strand of JAQIXX010001960.1, from coordinate 25,447 downwards.
GCTTACCGAATTCCTGTCACACAAGACAAACAGGTTCGTGGTATTATTGTTGTTGTTATCGTAAGAAGGACATACTTTTCACTCTTGAGTGGCGGTGTTGGACATTTGTTCTTACTTAACTTTAGCACGTCTTCCACCAAATTACTTTCTCCATTTTTAGGATATTATATGTACATAAATTTCAATTTCAGCAAGGAGAGACCTCTTTTATTAAATTTTTAGACAAAAACTTTTACTCTTTCATTTTCTCTCTCATTCCTATCCATTCCTTTTAACATTTCTCAGAAGTTATATTATAAAAGTACAGACTACAACAGCGAGAATGAAAAGTGGGAAATACCACCCACTAAATATTCCGCTTGCTGTTTTTCTGGACTTCCACCCACTCATCGTCGTCAGTTCTACTATTCAACTCATACAATAAAGCAACAGTGACAAAACCTACGACATTGGTGACTGTTGGACTTCTGTGCAGCGGCATTTAGTATTTTGGCCTTCCTTCCTCCCACCTTCCGCTTCCTATTTCATTTAATAGACCCTTTTATCTGTGTCTAGTTGGACAAACGTAGAAAGGAAACAAGTGAACCTCAATTCTCGAATCTTTAATGTTATGACCACATTTTCTTTAAATAAATAACAGGGTCGATCACATGTGTGTGTGTGAACAAAACCAGCTTTATTGTGTTTATTTGATTGATATGATGACTAAATACTTAAAACTAGTCGCTGCCTTTGTCTTGTACATTTTGGGGCGGAGATTTGCACACAGAAACGCACAAAAACTTTCTTTTTGAGGCTTGTAAACTTAAGCTTATGTAAGAGTTTCCAGCGTGTGCAGTGTAGGATTTTGAACCTTTGAAAAAAACTTTTGGTGGATATGCTTTGAAGCAAACATCAGGACGGCAAGTTCTGTTCAAACATTGAAAATAGCATACCTCACTACACACATTCCTTGTTAAAAAGTTGAAGTTATAATTCGACTCACTTCTCACCCAGTTCATGTTTATGTCCTCTTGTAAAGTATAATTTCTGTATGAAAGTGTTTGAAATTTATTGGTATCGTATCGTACATTGTATGTTAGAATGTGTAGAGAATTTTTATTCTACTTGGAAATGTCTTCAGGGGAATCGTTATCACGTGTGCACATACATATCATATAGCTATAATATACAGGGGGAATTCGGTGAAAACAAACATTTTTTCTTCTTCATGGAAATTTTTCCTGAAAAATACAACCAATCTTAAGAACATAACAGAAGACATCTTTCGGCATCCCGTATGCAGTACACATGCTTTTTTACTTCCTTCCTCTTCCGTTTCTCTCTCTATTCTTATTTTTCTCTCGCGTTCCTTTCTTTCCGTCTAGAGATAACATGCTCTCACCGACAATTTTTTCTTCTTTTCCGTTTTTCACCGTCCAATAGGAACGTAATGCAAACAAAGTTATGAAAATAGTTTCCCGTATGCTTAGAGTATATAGTGCTTACAAATATATAAGAAATTTAAGACTTTTTCCACAACATTCATTACGTATTCACCTCACTCCAACCCCACTCGCCTCTCTCTAGTCGGCCTGCACTGTGTAGATAGATGCAGGCGTTTACAAAACTTGTACATATGCTTTCTCCTTGAAAAATGTACATACAAATAAATAAGTAGAGAAAACAGACAGCACATATAATTTTTTATCATTGTCATCATCATAACTTCGATTGTACACATTTGCTTTGTTGTTCCTTTTCCTGTCATGAGACTGCTTTCTTTCTCTTATGTTGTTGAGCTGGCGTTGTGCGCTGTTATTATTATTAGTTGTTGTTGTTGCTGCAGACGTTCGAATAAGTTTCATTTCGGGCAAAGAAACCAAGAGCCCATTCCATTGTCAACAAGATGTTGGATTTTCCTCTTTTACTACTTCATGTTTCACTCCTTTCGATTCAAAACAACATGCGGCTCTAAGAGAAGCCATCTTCCTTCATCATCCCCGACGAGAGCACCAACTCGCTAAGTTGTAATGGTAGCTGAAGAGTGGAAGAAGAGAATAAAGGAGAAAAAAGTGGAGAAAGGAATGATACGAGGAAACGAGAGGGTTTGTATTTTCATTCCATTACATCTGTCTACTTCCATCGCACTCTCTCTCCCACTCTTCCCTTCATTTTTAAGAGAAAGTGGCAAAGGCATTCCATAACCTAGTTTAGTCTAGGAAATTCAGAGACAGAAGGAATAACAAAACTACTCCTATACAAATATATATTTTCCAGTCTTCAACGTACTACTCAGGCCAGGCCAAACCCAAATCAGCAATCTTTTTGTATGGCCCATCATCATCAACATCATCCTGAGAATTCTACTACTAAAGCATACACACATACTAGTCAGTCAAGAGAAGTAGTTGTGATCATTAAACAGCATCCCTTTTCCTATGTACCGCACAACACCACACCACGAGCACCACCACATACCTCTCGGCTCTCTTTCCTTTCCTTTCTCTCGCTTTCTCATCTCCACTCAGCTGTTGTTGGCAAGTTGCCAAAAAATACTACACAATATAAATGCATCTACATTACTTATACCACATACATAAGAAACGGGACATTTACCAGATATTCATAATACACATTTTCTCTGGCTCTTCTCTACCCCTTTCCTTTCCTTGTTGTCTGATAAAAAATATACATTTCCACCAGCAGCACTAAAGAAACACACTTTCGTCGTCGCTTCTTAAAGTCTCTGTTTTCAGTTATTTCTCCCCATCGTTTAGGTCTATTTCTTATATACTGTATTATAAAAGCGTACTTTTCCTTTTAGTGATGAAGATGATTCTACTCATAATATCGATTTTTTTTCTTTTTGCTCACATGGCTTTTACATTTTTTGCTATAATGCAATGGCGACTTTTATGTAGTAGTGGTATGGTAGTTGCAATATCAAATCAAAAAATGGTAATACCAAAAACTTGCAGTTTTCTTTTCTATTATTATAGCTGGCTACCTTATACATAAGTATCCTGTGTGTTCAAAATTCTCCGGGTTTAGAGATAGTAGCTTTTACAATTTCAAATTTTTGTGTGATCCTATAAGGTGCGTTTCTCCATCTACTTTGTTTGTAGAAATCTACGAAAGAGGATGTATTCTCATAAATAAAATTTACCACTTTCCTCAGCCAGGAAACATTTACCATCTATGCCGTGGAGTGGAATTTCTCGTGTCCATTGTCTGCTGTTGTTGTATATTTACCACTTTTCAGGAATTTCTTTCGTCGAAATAAGCTATAGAGAAAGTGAGAATAAAGTTATAGGTATTTCCTATTTTGCTTGAAGCTGGATGATGTGGTTTGGTTAGCTTGTTTTATTGCTGAGTGGGACTTTCCTACTCTTTCTCTCTCGCTTGCGGCTACTTTATTTATAACAATTGCCGGTTCCTCGAGATTTCTATACATGGTGCGACAAGAAGAAGAAGAAGCAATGAGACTGCAGCAAAAGTAGCTTTTAGCCTGCCATGAAAGACGCACTGAAATTGTACTACTTGCAATATATATTTATATTATACATACCTAGGTTAAAACAGCCTCCCCCTCAGATTAAGTAGCATAAGCTATGAGTACACGGCAAGAAACTCTGAATTATTGCTAAAGTAATGAGAATAGAGTGAGAAATATTGCCAACTTTTTTATTATAAAATTGCAAAGATGATGGAGGAGAAATTGAAACCTAATTTTGCTATTTACAAGACTGCTACTGAGTGGGACTTTCAGCTGCTATAAAAAATGATACATGATGAAAATTTGAAGATGTTTATGAATATCATAACTTTGCTGTAGTGTTATAAGTTATGTGGTGGAAATAACAAGGGACGATATTTTGGCATTTCCAAGAAAATTGGTCATAAAGATTTGTTATTATATTTAAAGTCAAATGGTAACAATATGAATTGGACATAGACCAAAATCTACTAGCTAATAAAAAAAGAGTTTGCTAACAACAAACCAATAAACTTCATCACATGCTCAACTCGAACACATTCCATCCAATCTGGTACTACTGGTAGAAAAATCACATGAAATCATCCCACACAACATTAAAAACATTTCATATTCTTTTATCAAATACTGGCCCTCCCACAGAGAATCAGCACGTGATTTTTGAGGGTCACCCAAGAACTACTCAATTGCAATAAACCAAACTATTAATTTTAAAAAGATATTTGACGCATCCACTCTGCATAACTCAATGCTATTTGACATCTATGATCTATGTCACAAGAAAATGTAGAAAACATCTAAGAGATACCTGCAGTTTTTAAAAACTATTCGTGACATTTACTGTGACCTTGGGGTATTGGATGTTGACATTGCAATACTTCCAACAAGGAATTTTATAAAGTTCAAAGTAGATGTACAGAGTACATAATGGCGTACTAAAATTTTATGAAAATCGCACACTTCTCTTTAACCGTTACCTTATTATCCTTTATTGCAGATTTCTCTTTTTATCTTGCACTTATTATTACCTATGCTTATTCATGCGTGTGATCTTTTGTCATAAATAAGTGATATCAGATCATGTAAGCTTCTACAACAAAGCCTAATTATGTATCGAAATACATTATGAAGGGAAACGGGATTTATTTAGTATTTTGTGTCGATATATAAAACATATAATGATGTACTTCAATTAGATATGTGAGACCAGCATGGGCGTATTTACTTTACTTGCATACAATGGATGATACTTTCTGTTTGTAGCCAACTTTTTCGGTGTGCATATATGCTATCATTATAACACGCATCAATGATGCCACCACATCACTGACATAAATATGTGGACCTCGTAACTTTATCATACAAAGAGATAAATATGTCAGCCCATATGTTTTACTAATGATACAGATGTTCATCAAATTCTTCGACCTATAGTTTCCGCCCTGACTTCATCATCATAATTAGTCCAGATTAATAATTACCAAAATTTTTCACCTTCACATTTGCGTTTATCAAAGCCACATTACGATTGTATTCATTATGTACTATACAATGCATACTGTCTCACTGTCTGCAAACACGTTCATATAATGAGTATCCTGATAAAAGAGAAAAAAATGTGCATGGATGGTATACAAAAAAATTCGACATGTAAAAGCTCTTTTGTTCAAGTAATAACCAGGAAGGACCTTCTGTTAAGAGCCAATAGACGATGATATGATAATATAAGATATATTGCTATCATGTGAGATGCACATAAACTTACATCCTTTCAACCAGCCACTGTATATTGTAGTCTCATTTTATACGCTAGTGTCTATGAGAGTTGAACTTGACGTTCCTCTTTCGTTCTCTCCCATTTACCCCGTCGTTCCATTCCTGAAACTGCAAAAAAGTCTGACTTGCCATTTTTCTTGAGCAGAAAGATTCATTGTTAATGTTCAACTCAAAGTAACTCTGTTACTAGTTCGGTAATAATGTTTTTAGCTTTTTGCATTAAAGGGCAAAAATCTGGTAGCTTTGGATAAGGCACAATATTAAGGTTGTATATGAGCAATGTATTATCCAGCAGTAGACGTATGTAATGGATAATGATGAAAAGAAAACATGCAACTCCCTTTAAGCAGCACCGTAAGCACCACCGTTTCTTCTTCTTCGTATAATAAATCTATTATTACATGCTATTTTTCTGATTCTCGCAGTCTCCTTTTCTCAAAATAAAAAGAGACGAAAGAAATGAATGCATGTTCGGCGCCATCGACCATTATCAAAATAACTGTATATCTTACTTCCTTTCCTATAATTCTGTAGGAAAAAAGTGATGAAATGTATTTGCCCTTAGTAAATAATATCCAATGTATATATGAGGACAGATAAGTTCCACATATGCGAATGACTATGTAGCTGTATAGTGTAGATGTGTATGAGTATATGTACGTGTAAGCAAATTGAATATTATACATTTTTGGGTATATGTAGCTGTCACTATTTATACAATCACGAAGCATACACCCAAGAAAGTGACTTTTGCTTTCTCTCACACTTATTTCTCCAGACAGTAAAATAAGAGAGTTCTATTTTAGTTTTCGTACATGTTCTCAAGTACAGGAAAAGGGTGAAAATGTATTTTTCGTGAGAAGGTTGATGGCTATGATGATTCTGGTACGAACATCTAAAGAGACAACATTAGAATTCTAGAGCCAGCTTGGAAAATAAAAGTTACGAAAAGCCATGCACTTGATCACACCAAATGAAATGGAAAAAAGTTGACGATATAGATAGGTAGTAAATTATACTCGTTATATACAGTAGTTACATGAAGGGTAACCCGAAGGTGTCAAGTAAAAATTTAGGTCTAGATAACATGAAACTTGCCGATAGTGCTATGAATACATAATATAAACTGTTTTAAAAGGGGTATCATGAGACAACAAGTAGGGCAAAATAAGATTGGTCCATGTCTCGTGAGTTGTCGGTAGTACTGTCAGATATCTAATGCAAAAGTGTATCTAGAGAACCAAATTGCAATTTGGTCCTTTTACTTTGTTCCAAAGATTGAACTATCCGAGCTTTCCATTTTATGTACCTAATATGTAAATTCGTGACTCGTGACCCTACTCACAACCGTTCTATTAACCACGTAGAAATATATTTTGCCACTTAAACAAGGGATTTCACAAGTGAACATTAAAGTTTTCTGGGACCGTCTCTGCACTTAGATATTATATGCTTTCATACTGGTGTAGTATCTTTTGACTATTATTATCATTGCATCACTCTTATACCGTCCATGACGGCGAATAGAAAGACAACGGTTCGACTTTTTACTCTCATCATCTGCACATACATTATTTACAAGAAAGGAGAGGGCTGTTATCTTCCTCTCTTGGAGAAAGGTTCAAGATTTGAGTGACATCTCAGAAGGATTTTTGGTTTCGCACAGAGTACGTATGACATGAAAGCTGATTGGGTTTTGTAGGCTTGGAGCAACGTAGATTATATGCTGATACGCTGTCCGTTTTCATTAGCAATTTTTTCTCTGGGTGGTGTATATACATAAATGCAAGGGTATTTTCGAATAATGATGATGAGAACTGGAACCACACTATACGTAACCGTAGCTTGATAAACGAGGACATGATCATTATCATTTACTTTGCACAATGTCATCTCAACCAGCGTAGGTTTAAATAGGAAACCTGACGCAGAAGACAGAACAATGGAAGTGGTGTAACCCGTTTTACTGTTTTGTAGAAAGACCAGGATGGAAGCACAAAAAAACAGAGATTTCGTGTGATGGTATGATGATGGTATTATATGCAATGACTGTATTATGAAGCTCATCCAATTACAGTAACGCGAAAGTTCAAAGTTAGAATCTCGCAAGTTGACTTAACTGATTCGCTTGTTTCACTGCACTGTTCCAATAACATTTACAGTTTGTAGGGTATTCCTGAGAATGTCATAAATAGAGATGCATTCGTTTTATTGCACAATTAACATATCGATAAAAGTCAGTCAGCTTCGGTCCATCCCGTGGCCGTGGTAGGCGATCTTGTCATGTGATGAAGGGTAATGTATAATAGGTATTTTCGTAGTAGTGCTGTCTTTTCACGTTAGTAAGAACAGAAGATTGTAGGAAACAGCCATGTCATCGCTTTCCCTACATGCTATTACAAAGTTGATGATGATGATTTGTTCGCAAGATAATAGGTAGTGGCCTTTTTCCAAGGTGGTTACCTAAATGATGATCGCTTTTCGTCATAAAAGGAAAGGAAATAGAGCATAATATAGTTAACATCTTAGGTATTTACGTGTAGTTCCGCTTTTGATATAGAAAATGCTTAGAACAGCAATGGTTTGTTGGAATGACGTCATATATTTGAGTGGCTCCTGCTTTGGAGAAGTCATTTGGGAAGTCTAAGACTAGTACAATAATTACTATTCCTTGCCGCGTCATGCTTTTTCTTTGCATTTCAAATATACCTACTGAACTTCACAGGGTAAAATAATCTATTAAAGCTAATAGACTGCACCGTGTGAGTGAAAAGGCTCAAGTGTTAAAAACGCGAATCAATGACATTCTATACTTTAAAATAGACTAAGAAACAAATGGAGGCTTCGCGGCCCAAATATTCACCATTTGAATACATTACAGGTCCGTGCCAATCTTCAAGTTAGCAACGAAATTTCATTTGAAATATATTGGCTTGGACGTTAGCAACAATAGCCCGGAGTAAACAATCTAAAAAAATCGGCCGTTTTTTCTATTTATTTTACATTGAGTTTCTCCATCTTTCCGTATAGCATATCACTGACGCGAATAGTAGAAGCATGCATAACATATTGTATGACATAAGATTATTATGAAACTATTATTATGGACTACACGAAGTCAAGTAGTGAATTGGCCTTGGTGGAACAAGTTCCGTGTGGTAGGACAGAAGAATCACGTTTTAAAATGCTATTTCAGCGATTTTGATTAATGGCTTTCCGGAATCGCGCGTGCTTTATTGCACATTTATAGGAAAAATTCTCTAGTCCAAAACAAGCAGCGTCCAGGATGACGTAGGAAGCTTTCTTTTTGATTAATAAATACGTAGACTGTGTCAATAATTTCCGGTTTTTTCTGGTTTGTGGCATAATGCAAATTTACTAAAGGGTTAGGATTGACTTCAGCATTATCTAGTAAACGTTGGCTACAATGCGAAAGGTACTCTAACGCTAAGGTAATCTAAAGTGCTTATAATGTATGAATGCAGGGAAAATTTCCATTCATCAAAGAATCCTGACTAGCGACAAAATTGGTCTGACACAGGCTCTGAGTCCATTTGCAAGACTTTTTTGAAGAAGCTACCAACTTTTCAGCGATAGGTAGTCGGCATAGACCTCCCAGAATTTATAGGTTGCGGTCATGTTTCTGCTTTAGAGCTATTTGAGCTGAATATATTTTAAATTCATGCTACTAGAGGGTGAAATAAAATATTGGTTATATAAGGCTAGTCGACTTAATGCGACAAATGCAATGTGTTAGGTCCGATGAATTGTCAATTTTCCGATGTGATTCTCTACTTTATTGCATGGACAGTAATCGAGAGCATGAAAGTATAAGGCCAAGTACCTCCGTATATGCAGCTGGAACAGAAATCACATTATATTTAGGGAAAGCAGGAGTGGCTGGGAAGACAAGAAAGGAAGAAAGTGGTATGCTGATAGGAACTGGCTCAGGAAGGAAAAGGAAATGAGAAAAGAAGGGCTTTCTGTACTCTTCCACTGTGTGTACATAGCAAGCACTTTTACTGCTCTGACGTCATAATATCCAACGGAATGGAGTGCACAGCTAAAGCAGGAGACAAGAGAGAAAGGGTTAATGCAGCAGCAGTTCAACTTCACAGGCATTTTTGTGGGGATTTTTGTGAAAGGTACTTTTTGAGGACACCATCGTAAGCCCTAAATACAAGCAGCATCACAGGTCTTCTATGCTTACGATAGGAGCTATGCATATACATCAACCTTTGCCACATTAATTCTCAAATGTTTATACTAAATGACCATTTACTATAATAAATGTAAATCTGATGACTAATAGATAGTCTAAATCAAATTAAAAAAGAAATTCACTTTTAGTATACATCACAAGTACGTAGAATACAATTATTTTATTCAATTTTGCAAATTTACTACGAAACAGTTTTCATTGCTAAGATTGCAATTTTCTTTTCTCAGGAGTCAATTGGAATCATTCGTTTTTCGTAAAAGTACAATAGAGCATCTACTTTAATAAAATCTGTGAAGATTGCAGCTCCCCCAGTCCAGTAAATCTGAAACTTTTAGCGTGTTCAAACGAAGAGAAAGTCCAAGTCGCTGTTTTGAACCATTCTCGGAAGGTTTCGGATCTTTCGAAAAGTTTTCAACTTTCATCACTATGTGCCGCTCACGACGAGTTTTCGTTCAGGAGATCTTGATACTTTACTTTGTTTCTCCTCAAAAGCACCTATATTACATTTCTGTAAGATTCTCTAGGTAATTCACATGCTACACTCGAACCTCAGGGAAAAGAAGAATCTGAAAGGTATATGTATCTCATTGAAAATATTTAATATTAGAGGAAAAGCACTTTCGAATTGACATTTCTGTCAGCCGGCAGCACTTCAATTAAGCATCGTACCTTATTGAGTAGGTGAACGTGCATTTGTAAAAAACTAGGAACGGAAAATAAAGACATGTTACAAATACAGATTCTCATCTTTACCAGAACAGAATAGCAAATCAGAACAAACAAAAGTTTTCCTATTTTTATTTTGAACATGTCAAGTTGTGGCATTTCCTAGAAACTCGAATAAAAAAGTTTCTCCTATAAAGTTTAATATATGGACACATGTTCCCTCGTTCCATATTATTATATTTTATTTCTCACTCACTTCAGTTACTACTCTATACTTATATATCCTTTTAATTAAAGCTTGTCTCTTTTATCATCATCACACATTCTCTTCGAGTGACACTGTCTTCATTACAAGGGACACGTTCCTTCATTCTATCCTCTTGACTAGTGACTCTTCGAGAGTGGAACTCCAGTTCATTACAATTTGAACCCTATAGCAAGAGGAGAGAATAGGATGGAAAGCTACTAGATCTTAATAAAAAAAACGACATGCGTATACAGTTTCCTCTCTTGCTATTAATTTTGTGTACGTACTTTTAAGTTTAATGTTCCATCTGGAAAACAAGTCCTGCTTACTCATATATTTCATACTAAATTATAGTAAATTTTATGTTTTTGCCAGCTGTTTCGTTTTTATATTCTACACATATATTTTTATTTATTTTAGCGATGGGCATTTATGGTGAATTGAATGTTGTGTTTGTGCGGTATCATCTGAAAAGAAGAATAAGTAAACGTGTACAGTTTGTTAGTTTGTTGGTGCTCATAAAAGAGCCAATCTATTACAGCGAACCGCACATTTATCATCCAAAAGTCTCCATTCATCATGAGTGAAGTTTATTCGTGCCTTCATTCACTTGAAATGTTCTCTGCTCTTTGCTTACACATAAATACGAGAAGAACACCTACAATTACTTAGATTGCTTACAAAATGTTCGCCGATACAACGCATCGCATGCGGCAATTTTTCCTAAAGCTTTATTGCAAACGGACTATTTTACAGCATATAAAAAGGACCGCAAAGACTTTTCTATTACACGTATAAAATTAGATTTTCTTTACATTCAGCTGTGATTTTTTAGTAGACAGAAAAACCCATACAAATTGTCTTTAAAATTAAAAACACGTGCGAAGATTCATGTACTGGAACATAAATATGTAAACGCAAACGAATTGGTTGATAAATCCAGAGGTAAGCGTGCAGCGTTATATTTTGTTTTCTTGCTAAGTGGATAACATATTGAGATTGTATTTTTCTTTGGTAGTTCATCTATCAATTACGTGTGACTATTAGTTCGTCAGATATAAATGGTTTTTCTAGTTTACATTCCTCCCCTAAATGACTTGGCATGCTTTCTCCAATTTAACTAGTTAACTCTGATATACAATATTACCCATGGAGCGTGAGCTATGTCAATTAAACGGAGTCACCATTTTGGTTTAGGAAATACCAATACTCACACTTGTGTTTGGCAAATTCTCCAATGGATTTTTATTCTGGTATTTTGTCCGTGAACCTAAAATATATGTATTCTACACGAATACCATCCATATATAGGTACCAAACTAGGGTCTATAACCTTTCTTACTATACAAAGCATTAGCTGATATTTGAGTTCTAAAGGAACTGGGAATGAGCAGCTTAGTCCCTTTGCATGGAATTTTTCATTTCTCATCGTCATGAAAAGAAGTATTCTATTCCACCGAATCTTTTCTCTCCAACGTTTGAAGTTACACTCTACAAACTACTCGAAGCGTATATGTGTCTTTATATGCAACACTACTTATGGATTTGCTAGAAAGTCTAACCAACTATTCACTACCTACATCACCACCACTGTATACTTAATACTTTCTGAGATACGAGATCACTGGTAAGCTCAATTCATTTCATCACATCAGTCTTTTTCAATCAGCAGTAGCAGCAGAACAGTCGCAACAACGAAAATAACACACTACTTTAGGGCAGCATGGAGAACTAGGAAGCTTTTCGTTCCTGTTCCTACAAGCCCAAGTCTGGTTCATTTTATCGTATTATAGACTAGTTCACAACACAATTCTCATTCTGAGAGAAGCTTGGAACAAACCTGAGTGAATCCACAGCACCACATACTTTCTTTGTATTAACAGTCTTCGATCCAACTACCTGTGTAAGTAGAAATGCTCATAAATATGTATACCTGGGAGAAAGCAGGAAGGCTTTAATTTGTTGCACTGCAATACGTAAGTAAACATTGTGCATATGTACAAAGATATATAGCTTCAAGTGCGATTTTGCTTGTGTCTACTTCACTGTAAAGGAAGAGCGATATATATTGAACATACCGTGACTATTACTTACAACAAAGATGCTGAAAATTCTCAAATTCCAATTCTGTGACTTTCATCTTGTCAATAGCAAGAAAAACTGGTAACGGTACAAGTGGAGTAACTTAAACTTTGCAAAATTACTTAAGCCTGGTTTCCAGTACCTCTACTACTTTATAAAAATGCAGAATTTTCTGAACTAACTCTCAGCGATAGTACTAGAGGATTGATGCAGTGCTAAATACGCAATGCTGTGCTGTCTTTGTGAATTGTAATAAAGCAGTAAAGAATCATGGGAAATTAATCCGATATTTGACTAATCGTAACATGTACAAAGGGAATTTACTAATCTAATTCCAGACCACTGGAGCAACAATTTCACATGGTATAAATGATTGTAATTAGGCATATAAACATGCAAAGTTTTAGCTTACAAAATAGGGGTATAAAGTAGTGCGGAATTAATCAGTATTTCACAATTCACAGCATGACACCCATATCAATTCGCCTACATGAAATGGAGCCTAAATTTTAAATAATACATACGAAAGTCGTAACACCAGCATCTTTGAGTTATTTAATATGACAATAAGGGATGTGAATATCAAAGCTTCGACTTGATGCTTGCCTTTACGTAGGATCCATGCCGAACTTACATATACCTTGTGCAGATACCTGCTTGAAACTTTTGAAGAGGTAATATATTTAGGTAATATATCTTCAAATCATAGTCATTCCAGTTTAAATTAGTTTGATAATGTGAAATCATCAGATACGACAAGTGCACGGAGAGTAGTAGGTACACTACCCGGATCGTGTAACATTACCAATACTGAATACGAATTTGCTCTATTGTTTTCTCATGCACTGTCTTCAGTCATTTCCACACACCACACCACATAATATATTTTCTTGTTTTCACTTCACTTTACCAACGAATGGAATTATTTTTGGCTTGTGGTGTTTGCAAAGTCCTTAAACACAATTTTAAGGCACAAAATGGAGTATCTTTGTTGAACATTATCTAAGATGAAGAAAGACTAATTCTGCAATGTACACATAAATAAAGTATAGGTATGTTATCACATAATTCAAGCTCATATGCTAAAACCGACTTCTGTCAATTCTGCTTCACTTATATTGCATTTGTTTTTCTCGAGTCTCAATACTTCTTTAATATGTGCTTTACGAGTGCCTCTTGTCTGGAGAAAGGAGAAAGTTTAATGAGCCGGGCAAATAACTTCACTTGATGATAAATTCCTTCAATCGTGCGAATTATATGAAATGCTTCGTATCTAACGATATTATTTTCATGGAATTATGAATTTTATTGCCCATTATTATTTGAGTTGATTCTGGGTATACTGCATTCATGCCCTAATATTGACATCTGCCAATGATATGTGCATGTAAAACTTGGTACGAAAATAAATGCAGCCATACCATTAAATTATTTTATTACTCTTTTACTGAATAAACAAAAATGTCTGTTTTGCTTGGCTTATATTACACTTTTTTCAACAAAATTGTGTTTAGTGCAGAGCGGTGTCCATTTTTCGTTGTTCCTAGCTCAATTTTATATTATCTGATATTATAGGTATGCATGATTGTGTATATTGCACAGAGTGTCGCTAATAAGATTACTATCTCATTTTATCATTTCAGATTCTTCTTTGTCAAACCAATGGCCAAATTCATAATAACCACCTTCAAATATGCCTCAGTCGTTTTTAACAGTTGCATTTCATCCTTACTCATGGGGACTACGGACAGAAAATATAACATATACCTATATGCATAGACACCTTAAGTATTGCGATAAAACACTATATAGGTAATTTCACATACTGAGGTACATAGACTCGACTATATAGTACAAGATGACTGATGATTGGCAATATAAGTAGATAATGCGTCCACGTCAAAAATAAGTACATCAGCTATCAACACTCAGCATAGAATAGTTCATCATCATAGTACAATGCACAACCATAGTTTATGGACAGGAGAAAGAGAACTTAAACAAGAATGCCACAACGGACTTCTTAATCCTATTGTACCAGAGTGGAGGGAGAGCATGAGAGCAAGGTAAAGGCCGGTGGACCGTTAGAGAGAAAGCCAGTTTCACTGCGCAACCAAAAATGATGTACCCATTCCACACGGTTATGTTTCTCACTTTTATATGTCTATATAGCCGCATTATTATTATCTTTAGGCAAGAAATATGCTTGCTTTTATTATAGTACATTTTCCATTACACGAACTAACCAAGTTTTATTAGAATAGGAAGGGAAAAAGTTGCTGCACGTGCGTCCGTGAGTGAACACATAAATAGGTAATATGTGTTCCTTCTCACTCTGTTTGTGCAAGTTCCCCACTTCATTTTCTTAAAGTAAATAGTTATAGGAAGAGAATTGATAGCATTATACCTGATTAAATTGTGGTTACTGCATTATGTTTGCTACCGTTTGTATGTATTTACTGTAAATTCTATTAACCCGCAAGTGTTCATCGTGTATGTATGCATTATAGCTGCAACCATTTCTTGGAAACATTGCAAATGGACACAAGCAGAGTGAGAAACGACCAACAACATCATCATAAAAATTAATTTTTTAAATGAAATATGTCTGTCACCAAAAAACGAAGAACTCATTTCCCTTCCCTAATTTTAAATTACACAGAATACTGTACATTTACATATTTAAATTGTACAAAATTCTCTTCCGTGACAAATGATGAGCAAGGAAAGTCGTGTAGCATGCAGAGCGAAAATGAAAAAGGAAAGAAAATTATTTATTACACGAAATTACATTTTTATGTATAATTTATGTGCCTACGTTTAACCACGTAAAAATACCAGCAAAGGAACTCCACGTTAAAGTTGACTAGCCTGATGATGTGTATGTGATATGATGTGGTACTTTCGTTTTCAAAAACTGTCAGTGTGGTTAGGGCTATGGGTTGTGGTGTGGCTGACTGCTCCGTGTGTGTCCTGCACTGTGTGCTTCCTCCTGTGGAATTATGCTAAAACTAGAATATCCGAACAAAGATGGAGTGGATATTACGACCTGTCAAAAAGTTGGATCAAAGTTATAATAGGCATACTATATTTATACAATCATCAAGCTCATCTTTCCTCGCCTAAAATAAGTAGTCCATATTATTGGTTGTAATGTTGTGCTATTCCTGTTTCCATATTATTTAGAATATAGGATAGTATCAAATTGCTGCTTTCATTAGGTGTATAGTTTGGGAAAATAGGATATAAAACGTACGTATTCCATAATTTTGGAGGCTTACACCATTGCCGTTAGCACTACATGCGTTTTCATTTCAAAATAATACCTTTTGACTAGACTACAACCTACAACCAAAAGGATATATGAAAGAACATCGAGATGGAATCGAATTTGCATACGGATATTACGTAACCAACCTATAAGATATGGGCAAAATTAAATATGTGCCTAATAGCATATCATATATCACACCCACACCACGCACAACAGCGCCAGAGAAAGCTATCCTATGAGCATAGCCTCCCTTTCAGCATCGTGTATTTGATTACTGAAATAAAAAGATTACAACGATGAAGTGTGCAGTAGCTTTTAAAACTCAAAGTCCGTTTTATTTTGTCTGTGTATATGCTCAATCCATTATACTTCCTTTCGTGCATTTCTTCTTCACAGCAGTTTTACAAGTCACAGCGCAACCCTGGGAGCGGCTTTCCATCACACAGAACCAGGAGACAGCTCTTACTCTCTCAGTAGTGTTCGGATCATTTTAATCTGGATTAAATGAGAATATTTAGCTTCTATAATAACATTTATATAATAATGTATACCAAACGGATGACCTCCAACCTGTAGTAAATCATATAAGGTTGGACTTGTGCAAGATGATTCCATCTTGCTCATAGCATATATATGAAGGTATTCTATACAGGCAAATTTTATTCCAAGTTTTTAGTCAGACACGCTGCGTTTAACTGATGTGACCTTTGAATTAGTAAGCAAATTTGTGTAGTCACCAGTTTAATCAATGTGCTAATTGAAAGTGAAATATTCTCATTAGATGTCGCTGTGGAGTAAGGACAGCTATGGATTGCTTGTCTTGAGTCTTAGTCTTGAAACGCAGTAGCAATAAATACATTTCTGTAGAGAATCTTTTAACAAATTATAAAAAGGAGAAAGGCTTATAATATCTTTCGAGAAACAATCTGGCTTTCATGTAGACGTTGCAAATTTTAAATGCATTATGATGGTCATGAACAATATTAAACAAAGTAAGGAAAATTGTTATTGAACGAAAAGTACCGTGAAGTGAACCAGGTACAAAAATGTATGCACAAACTTACAATTAATACCACCAGCTCGGCAATGGGAGGCTGAAGGACCCACCCAACATGTGAGGATGAAAACCATTAAACAATTATTTTACTCTCAATCTGATTTCTTTTCGAATTAATAATTTAGAAGAACTGACTATGAATCAATCTTTGATGCATTAGGATAACAGTTTGATGGCATATGGAATATTAGTAAATTAATAAAACATTTTATTGTTCATTCATGTTACTTATCCATCAACCTAAAAAAAGTGAGCATGCTCCTCGGTATTAGTATAAAATACAGCATACGCTTAAATTCAATATTCTCACATCACATCTAGGTGATATGGTAGACTATCATTGGTAGTATCTTCTAGGAGATTCATCCAATTCTAATTTTAGCAGCGTTCAATCCCGAACTTTTTTATCCGTTCTTACCGTAAGACTGAATACATAGACTTTCACTTTGTTGACGTGTACACTCACTTAAATTTAGCCTCTACGAAAAGAAAAGAAATCAATTAAGGCAAGCCATATATCAAAACTTCTATCACCGCTACGACCATTGAACCATCACTGCTGCCTCCACATTCCTCTTATCCACCAGCACATAGAATGATGAAAATGGATTCTGATGAAATGGAACGAGACACTGAGAGAGGTGCTATGTGATTTGCTTCCTGCCTTTGATACGTGGCAAAACGCAAACCACCACAATAGTTTAGGAAGTCGCACTCATGAATATGAACATTTTTCCCTTATCCAGATAATATTCTCATTCCCAAATTCCTGGTTTAGGATATAAGCTTGGTTAGAAGTACAAGTACCTATGTGTAGGTAGATAAAAAAGCCTAATACACCGCATTTGCTATAATAAAAACACAGCCGAATATATCATATCCCTCACAAACAAAAAAATGGCATACCACATGACATCAAGACTCTAATATACGCACACTGGTTTTATTAGAGCAAATACGGTATACGCATACATGCCAATGTCATATCATAGAAAATTTCAGGTATGCAAGGAATCGTGTGAATAATAATCTGCTTTTTGGAAGTATAGTGTATGCACTTTGTCATGTAATGAAGTTTCGACCTTTCCCTTCCAATGACCACATTAATGGCACCTTTTGATCGCACCGCTGATTATATTAATTCACCTCTAGAATTTTATGGTTTCATTGAAGAAATATGTTCTGTCTTCTGTTGTGCAAGTAAGCGTGTACAGAAGTAGATAGATCCAAGTTGAATGATTGAATACATGTATTTTGAGGTACGGAGGCAGGAAGAGATAATCCAAGAGTATTTCAACTTTCAACCCTGATAAATGGATATATATATATGTATGCTATAATTCATGTTGGTAAACGTCCTGCCCAAAATGAAGATAAAATCCATCCATGTTCACATATACATAATTTGGTTTTGAAAGAACAAAAATGTACCACGCATGTGAAAAGGGTTTAGTGGTTTCGTTGTGCTTCTCAATAGTTTACAAACGCTCAACTCTTGTTGGTAAAAAACATCATGTGGTACGAACAATCAGACTGAAAGAATTTATTTTTTTATCATTTTATATAAACTTTATTTGCATATTTACTTTCACGAGTTTGTGGAAAGTGACTGCCAATAGTGCCTATTAAAACAGCGAATGCATTTTACTGATTTTTTCCACTTACACATACCTTTTTGAGGATTATTGGTTGCAAGAAATGATGCTAATTTCCATTATAATATGATAAATCAATTTGTTCTTCTGACGGAAGAGTAACGGAAACATGAAACTTCCATTTGTCCATATCTTGCAAAATCAATACTGTTTGGTTAACATAAAACATAATTGATCTACAGGCATGTTCCTAAATGTAAAACTAAAGAGTAAAATGTTTTTATTGCTGGTTTCTCTGTATAATACATACCTTGACAGCTATTTTACATTCAACGTCATACATTGTACATAAGTATTTCATAGAATGTCAGAATGATGGGGGTTTATTTATCAACTTGTAGTGACATATGATGCTATGTGCCATTATGTCAACTTTGATATCATTCATAGCCTTGGATAGATATTACGAACATTGGAGAAACAAAATACTGCTTCTGTGTAAAAACCATAGAGTGACATGCATTTCTGAGATTCAATACATTTTACAGAATCTGAATTTCAGGATGTAAAAGTTATGACATATTTCAAGGGAAATATAGACGCTGAAGGGTATTTGATGGTTTCTGATGACAAGAAGCAATATCTAACAAAGTATTCAGCCGTAGGGGTTTCAGATTCTAAAACTTCCATAAAAATGAAAGAGTGGATGTTCTATGCTTTCTCCAAACACCAATTGCCTTGCTATTTGCTTATAGATATTGATATTGCATTGCATATTTTATTCTGTTCCTAACTTGAATTTAGTCTATATTCCAAAATAATGGTTGGATGATTTTCTATTTATTGTATTTATTTTAGTGTTGTAGTTTATTTCATCGATATAAACTCAGTTTTGGTTCATTCTTTTTATTATGTTATCGGGCCAGCACTCCATATATATTTGGCAAAAAATCAATATAATCGTCCTTGTTTTGACGTTGAAATTGAAATACCCATGGTGTCGCTTGGTACACTGTACAGGCAACAGTTTACAGTGATTGGATAATCCTAGCAATGTGTTGTCATTTTCCACTTCCACTGGCATTCTCAGAACTTTATTTGTGCGCAACACGCGCTAACATGACATTCAATGCTAAATAATTTAAGGAAGTCTTTCTCCTTGCTATAAAGTCTTGAAATGGAAAATCCATTTTTGTCAGTCTAAAAAACATTTGCAAGAAAGGCAAGTCACAAGTTTTGATTTTTTGGAGAATGAAAAGTGCCTGGTATGGATTGTATGGCTGGATGTAAAAGTTAAGACAACGGAAGACATTCCAGTTTCCGCTTGATATGGAATGGAATCCATTACTGAAAATGGGTATCTTTAGAAATTTGCAAACAATATTACATAAATATATGCATGATGAAAGTACATATTATATATTTTAGCTTCATACGATATGATACATTTATATTGCGTTTCGTGCTGCATACTTTTTCTTTATTCAAACACAGTAACTAAAAACAATTTTTTAATCATAGCGTCATATATTGTAAGTTACAATTTGTAACTTCCTTTGTACAATGCATACAAATGTTCATGGAAAGGAATTATATTTGTTCATTTTATTTCTCAAACCATAATATGAGCATGTACTTCAGTATTTGAATGCCTACGTAGTAGTTTGATGGGTTCAGCATATTATGACCACAATTTCATACACCACAAATTCAGTCCGTTGTCAAAATCAATTTATGTAACTCACATTTGTGCAAGATTGATATTTTTAAAAGTCAGAGAGAATACATCATGTATCTTTTAACATGAACTTTCGTGGTTCTTTTAGAAATGAATTATTTGTAGTAAAACAAGCAATGCTTGCAAGTTCAGAATTCAGATTAATTATCGGTAGAAGTTACATGCATACGTACACCTACTTTTACATGGTTGATTTTTAATAATTATTCAAAATTTTTGTTAAAGAATTGTATTCCAATTAAAATAGTCATACACTTTACAAACTTCTAATGTACTGAAGTAAGACCAAATTATCAGTAAATAATAGAGCGGAACAAATATTAAGTTCTGTAATGAACATACTCAATCAGTCGGCCAAATGGGTAAGTTTGTTGAATACCTTTGCACACATTCAATGGGCCTTCTCATTCTCAACTCATAAGAAAAGAATAAGAACGGACTAACCAGCTTCAGAAAACTTTTTTCCATAACAAATAAAATCTTAAGTACTTCATAGTGACTGCATACTATACCGATTATCTATTTTGCCAGGTTTATAATATGAGGTATGGAGCAGACTGTTGAGCTTCAAAACTTCAGCGATGGAAAAACTTTGACAGGTCTAATCTAGCAAAAGACAGCAAGTCAAACACATTTTCGAAGCAATTTTTAAACAAAAAGAGAAGAAGTTTTTTTTGCTTTTACCATGCATACGTACCACTACATTATGTATGTGAAGTGTAAAAGTAAGAGTCAAATCCTAGTGTGTACACTGAACACTGGTAAAGTTATTAGAAATAATAGGAGAAATACACTGGAATATACAACAAAGTACCTGCATCATAATATATGACATGGGCCTGACTGACTATAAATATGTAATAAAAGTGAACTTTTTTTATGAAATAAGTAAGTACTATATGTATGTATGTTGTAGTACTTTCCACTCTTTTTCTCATCACTTACTACAAGTTACCAGAGTGAGTTCACTGGAATGAAAAGCGGAATTAATACTGCATAATGCAATATTGTAGACGTCCATCATTCTTTTTCACGGAAGCAAGTCAAGCAAAACGTTGACTGCCTTAGTTAAACAGTTTTTATAGAATTTCTTTTACCTATATCTTGTTCAATAGGCTGGAGGGGATACAAAAGGAGGGAACGTAATAATAGTATTGGTACTTGTGTATTAACTCTTTATTTGACGATATCACAGTCAATTTCCCTACTACTTTTTTGTATATGTCTTCATTTTTAGATAGTGCATAGATATATATGTACGTATAGGAAAAGTTTAACGAAAATTTGAAGCATAGGTTTAATGTTACCTTTATTTTTAGAAGCACAATAATATAATGAAACGAGTAAACTCCAAACTTCATATATTCATACTAGTGCTATGGGTATGAAAATTTTCTGATTATAGTCTAACAAAGTTTTCTAGTCCGCTACAAACAAATGACGAGACTCACTCACCGAACATTATATTATAATTAATGGTAAATGTAGTAACTGTTATCGTAGCAAATATATAGTTCAGCGTTTTACCTTTATGAAATGACTGTATGCATGAGTGCAACACAAATTAAGTGACGATAGCATACTTATTAATTTCCAACTACTGCATAATAATGTTATATCTAGATCGAGAGTAGGACCAAACGAACGTTCTCATTTGCTTAGAAACTTCAAACTTTACTTCAGACACTCTAAACTACTAAAAGTTTTCGTTGTCTTTTCTCCAAACAAAAACATCGAGTGGTCGACTAACCTGTGGAAAGATAAAGAAGTTTTTTAAACGGTCTTTGTGGAATTCACCTGGCTTGTCTACTTTGCTGGTGAAAATTGGCTACAATAGTTTCTACAATACGACCCTCAAATATTTCTGAAGGATAATATACGATAGAGTAAACGATGTTTCGTTACATTGATAGAAATTGTAGAGAGCTATTCAATTTTTTAAAGTACTGGTAACATAACATAAAAATGAAGTATTTAAATTATCCAATGTACTATAGCCATAAGAAAATGCCATAAACAAGAGTAAGCACAGTGGTGAAAGTAGATCCACTCTGGTTTCGAAATACAACTTGTAGATTTAGTTCAGACTGTAATAAGCATGTTTATCATGCTCACTTTATTTTCAAGGGTCACTAGTTGAATGCTTATTCAAAATATACCCCATTCTGAGTGTTCACTTTCACTCTTACAAATAGAATCATTTGTTTACGAGGAAAGAAAAGTCGAGCTTTTGTGTTTCTCTTCCATTTGTAATCAAACTCATAGAGTTTTGCTTATTGAATATGTACATCATTTCCTAGATTCGATCTGTTTATATTTGAAAAACAGTTTGCTGTTCCCCTATTGTATATCTGCGTTTATTTCAGAATCTTGCGAATGTTGGCTAAACATATTCAATGATCTGTAGTGTAATGAAAAGATAAAGGCAATTTCATCAAAACTTGCGAATATATTTGCTCCACTCAACAATCTCGCTATCCATAAAGATTCAGGTACGCATTCTTGGCAATCAAATGATAGGTCCTTGCAGTCAATGGAGCTGTAGATTTTAAGAATAAACTTATCTAAGCACCTAAGTAAGTAGGAAATTGCAAACTGCAAGATTCGCCTACAAAAAGTACTTAGATGAAGTGTACATGATGTATGTATCTTTGAAATGAACATGTTTTAACCAACTTAATTCATTAGTTGTTTGTGTATGTACTTTACATGTGTTTGTCAGCTTTAGGGTAGAGACAGAATAATAGGTTAAAAGGATTTACCAGAGTTTCTAAATTCAATTTCCTCTTATGGAAGCCCTCATTTATCAGAGAACCACAACTCACCAACGTACTCTTGAATAATAGACACATCTTCTCGGTATTTATCTTCAGCGGAAGTTTCTCCGGATGTACAAAATTCACTTATTAATGCGCCAGGGTGTACGATATGTGGACAACCACAGCGTAAAAGGTTTTCTTGATAAGTTTTAACTTGAGTACGGACCAGGTCCTAGGTCCCAACCTATTTACTTCTAAAATTGAGAGATAGGTTCAAACATGATGATGAGTTTAAGTAAATAAGCTGATTTATTTGAACTTCATGCTTTTAGTAAACAAGTTATTTATCTCAAAATGCCTTTCAAAGCAAGCCCTCAGTACAGCATGCATTTTTGATTGCAAGTGAAAATGAAGAAAGCTCTAAGTTCCCTGGGACATTCATTTCCTTTGAAATCGACTCTCTTTTGAAATGAAGCATTATTTTGCAAAATGAAGCGAATACCAATAAAAGAGATTGTATTTTCTGAAAACAGGAACTAAACATGTCTGCTTAATTGAACAGGTTTTTAAATAAATGGAAATATACGGACATACTGTGAAAGCAAATATATATAGGGAATGCACACATGTAAAACATACAATACAATACAGCTTTCGTGTGTTTCCAGTTCATACAAAAGCCCCGAATTCATGGCTTTTGTCGATTGCTACTTCAAGATTTTCCGCTTTTGCTCTGTTTAAATTGATTTAGATACATATATTTGGCATACTCTATAATGTAAGTTATCTTAGCGGACCAGTTCTTTTCAACATGTGCTCACTAAAGTTGTACTGGAGTTTCTTTACGTAGATGAAAATAAAGAGATTTGCTTTCATCCTACGAGTTTTCATTCATGCTTTGAGCTATTTCCTACTCTAGTTTCAAAGGGAATATTTTCGTCATTTTTATACTTTGGTTACATTATCATCGGAAATCAACTGTTGCATGTGTGTTCCCTTGAGAGAAAAGATTGTAATAGTCTTGAAAGAGCAACTTAATAATAAGACAAACAAACAAAAAGGTTAACGTAATGGGAAAGGCAATTCTCAGTTCTTATATTGCCCCTTTTATGGAATCATTCTGGTAGAAACAAACTTATTACATTATTTGAATTCAGAAGAGGACAAGATTTTTCAAAGACCGGTATTAGTAACCGGTTGAGTGCCTGCACTTCAATTTCACGCAACACTTACCCTATAAACATACGTTATATAACTTTTTGTCCTTTTCGAAGAAAAACATTTGAAATTTTAACGGAGAAAATGTATCAATAAGTGTGGTAGATGACAACTATTTGCTAACTAAAAATACATAAAAATCGATCCAGCTGTTTGCCACACTTTGTCCTCAAAGTCAACTTGAAACTAATGGAAAGTCCGCATCATTTCCTAGTTTTACCGATACTCCTCCAACGACAACGTGTTTTTCTTTCCCACAAAATGACGACGGATGGACACTTTCCTTTGTTGAGAAAGAGTTAGTCAGAAAGGATGGGAGAAAGTGAGTGAAAGCAACAACTGTGCTCGACAGAGACTACTACTACCACCACTTCTCGTCCATTTCCACAAGAGGATGTGCAGACATCTTTTTATCCATCTATAAATACAAGCGTATGTAAACACCCAACCATTCAGTTTTTGTGTAAAGTAGCATTGTACATGAAAAACTTTTGATCCAGCAAAGACAATATGTAAGCTACCACCGGCATCCATTAATACGCACACGGTACTGCACAATGTTGTTTCTCTTTCGGCATCTGCTCATTTTTCAATCCCATACTGTACCAAAAACCCGTCTACACAAAAGTATCGGAAGCGTTGGCTTATTCAGTTTTCACAGCAAATCGTGATCATAGTTATGGTATGGTCTTTTAACGTTCTTTTTAAATTGAATGTTTTGAATTGACTTTATCAGCGATGGTCAAATTATTTTATATTATCAATCAATCAATAATTATAACGGACAGACTGAATTGAATTTTTTTATTGAAAGCGTTGAAAAATTGCGCTATTCAATGTTGTTTGTGTTCATAGTTTAACAGCCAAAAGAAAGAAAACATTCAACCTTTTACACAAAAATGCCTGTAGTCTACTTGTTTTTTTCGAGAAAGAAAGCCCCCTTTTTAGTATCTTTTTTTCCCCGAAAGTCGTAAGCTCTTTCTTCTTTAGTCTTCTCTTGACATGCTTAAAAGGATTAAGTTAAAAGTGATGTGATGGCAGTGAGGAGGTGATGGTGATATAACAAAACTTGCTGAGCACTGCATGCCAAAAGTTGGTCAACATTTAAAATTCTACTGTTTTCATAGAGGTGCTGTTTTTGTGCTGTATGCGGAAAGGTGGATTGTGTATAAGGCAATATGTAAAAGAGTAAATGGTGTAATTAAATGTACACAAAGTAAAGCATGGCATATATAGGATACATTGTAGGTTGAAAGTTGTTCTCACAAGGTAAGGGTCTATTTTTGATGATTCCCGAATGGCTTAAAATTTTGCACACTAACTAATTAGACCATC
>JAQIXX010001959.1:0-28330 GCA_034700605.1 Willowsia nigromaculata | reverse complement strand
CACTAGTTGTTGTTAAAGCTGTTACAGATTTTTAGTGTTGGTCGTTTTGCGTGCTACCCCATTGCACGCTGCTCTTGCATGCCACATCAAGGAAGAAATCTAGCTGAACAAACCGAAAAGCGCATCGTGAGGAACGGACATGAGCCTTATGAAGTACGTTGTGTAAACTGTGAGCACGTTGATGTCATTGTTGAAAAATTGCACCCATGCTATTTATTTCATTTCAAGAGTACGCAAAGATGAATTCATATAAAAATATGCGGTGCAAATATTTTCGTTCGTGTGTAAAGTAAACTGAAAAAAATAAATTACGTCAAGAGAATATTGGGACAGCGGTGAGACCACAGTGAAAGAATTTTTTACAACAAGTCAAAAGTGAAGTGATATGTTGGTGATACAAAACAAGCCGAAACTAAGGTGGTGGGGCACAATAATAACGCACGTATTGTAATGTGCCAGTGAACGTGAAGAAGAAAATCGTTGGAATTTTGTTAGCTTTGTTTATATACGATTGTAAGAAGTCGTCAAAATATTTGTGAGAAATTATTGCTGTGTATTTGCTTCAGGAAAAAAGGAAACCTTGACACAGACTTGCTGAAAAGCGAGAACAAAAACGGGAGGAGAGGAAAGAAGGAATAGAAAGAAAAAAACTAAACAATCAAACAGATTTCTAAAAGGGAAAGGTTCCGGATTTGAATAAATAATGTCTGCTGTGTGCTTCCAAAACTAATTTTTGTGATTATTGGAGTATATCGTCGTTTTCAACGAATAAATATTCATCCGTAGATAGGAAGACTCTCATCAGACGTCTTATAGTAAAGAAAAGAAAGGTGAGTATAAATGCACTATTACTATGCACAATGAGCCTGCTAACATTGCTCATTTAAAATAATTTTATGCCATATTATGATAATTTTAAAAATGTACCACTGTCATTTTGCTTCTGCTCCGTTTATTATTACTCTTATTATAGTCAAGTTCAAGTTGCTTCATTTTCATTACATTTAATGATATATTATTTGTCGTTAATTTACTTTCCGCGTGCATGAGGTTAGGGTGATGATGAGTTTTTTTTAGATTGATGGCAATCACATAAATATGCAGTTTTTGCATGAAAATGAACTTGTGCTGGCGGAAGAAATTTCTGCGTTTCCTTCTGACATGCATCTCTTTCCCATCAATATGAAAACTGTCGCTGACAAGAACGCATCAAAGCATGCCGTGATGATGAATAAATTTTCAAAACAAAGTTACATATTATCATAAATTGCATTGTTGTAAAATATAAGTAGGGTTTGCTTGTGCATTACTCTGATGACTGATGACAATGAAAGAGTCATCCGTTTTCATTTTAATATGCAATAATGAGTACTTCCTAATGGTGGTTAGGTTTAGTTTTAAGCGTTCCTTATGAAACTTTAAATTTCCCATATGTACATACTCATCATACAATAGATGTCAAATGTGTATCACTTGTTCACATATAAAATATGTACAATCAGTTTCATTTTAGCTCGGAAACGAAGAAAGTAATGCAGTAATCAAGAAAAAACGACATTCATCCGGAAGGTCTTGCGGATGTTCTAATAACCTTCTCCTTCTGTAATTATTTAAAAGTTTATGTATTATATGCTTTACTTCTTACAAATTGTTACATGATGTGAACAAGAAGTCGTGTTATGAAAATGGATCGAGACTCGAGACAGGCAACCGTCAATTTATTATTACTTGTTTCAGTCGGTGCAGTAACTGCATGTATTGAAATAAAAAGGCTTAGAACAAAGTGACGTATTAGTTACTTCATTGCAGTTGTAAAATGTACTCGGTTTTGCTTCAAGTCATGATATAATGAGGTTAGTATTGTCAATGTGATTTGATTGTAGACTGAAGAAGCTGAATGGTGATGCACTATTTCTCGGTACTTATCCTGTCTGCCTCACTTGTATACTAGGCTAGACTAATGGAGCACAGAAATTCCTCTCGTTTACTGTAATCATTGATTACAGATCTGACTGCTGTACATTTTTACTCAAAAAGCGTGACACTCTCGGTTTTTTAAAAATGCGATGATTCCCTTTATCTTTTATCCTCTACAGAACCATTAAAGTAAAGAGACTTGCTAATTAAATACGACCTGATTATTCACAGACTGTCAACTGTTTGTTGAAATTGCGCTCTGCGAACACATCTTCCCATTCGGTGTAGGTTACCCTACTTGCATTCTCGTGCTTATTTTCTCCCACATTTTCATACCATGATATTTTATTTGCTGAAAGCGAAATGCAATGATGAATGAACAAAGACAGGCTGTTCTGCAGCGCAGTGTCATATATTTTCTTGAACGTGACAATGAAAACTACGGATTTACTTCCTTCTTTTGTTCGCTTCATTCAAGCAACAATGCACTGAGCTACTTAAAGTGTAATATCAGAAGATAAACTCAGGCTTACTTTCATGATTCTCTTTTAAAAATTGAATATGATACACCCTTTTGTAATAACACAAGTTTATTTAGATGGTCAAAGGTTTGGGTTGGAGGATATCATTGTAGAGGCATTTTACTTTTCATTCTTTTGAAAGTAAAAGGGAAAGATTTCTTTGACATCTAAACCAACGTGAATGAAAGCCAAGAAATGTGGTAATTACCAAATTGTTTTTCTTTCCTGAACATTACAAACTGCGGCAATGATTTTCTGTGGCTTTGTCTCCTCAAATTGTAATCATGCATAATGACGAAAACTGTATGAAAATGTCTGCATATCGAGATACTGATTGTAATGAATGGGAGATTTTGACACTTGTACGTACTTGACCTTTCGAGTCACTGTGCTTCTTCCACCACTAGTCATGTACAATCATGTGGAGCGGTATACCACATAACAACTTAATTGAGAAGTAAAAAATAAAGTTTCAAAGTCGGTAATATCATCATAAAATTGTGTTTTTAGGATTATCTACAAAACGCATAACTGAATACAGGTGTGTAGGAGTTTTACTATATATGAATATGCATACCATTTTAAGTTGAAAACAGCAGCGTATGTACTTGGGCAAAATCTAGAAAGGACTTTCGAATGGATGTATGAAGTTGAATCCTTACTTATTTAGGTTGCTTAAAATTATGATGAACAAACAACAATGTTTTCTGTTGATCATAACATCATGAAAATTTCTTTCCCTCTCTCCTACGACCACTACGACCATAATATGCATGACCATATAGCAGCGGCTAGAAAATGAAAAGTTCATCTTGATAATATGCAATCACACTGAAATCTCAAAGGATCCTCTTTTTTTCTCGTCAAGTTTTCTTTGTTCTGTTTTGCCCATCCATTGTTTGCTAAACTGCAATGGTGTATTGTGTTGGATGCTGGATGGCACACTGACTGAGAAAAATACAGCCCAAAGACAAGCTTTGTAGGTTAAGATTTCAGTTTTCTTTCTACTGGAATTTGGAGTGACCTACTCTCAACAAAAGGAGATCCTTTCTGTGTTACGTGACTATTTAGAAATGAAACCCCAGCAATAATATTGCATGCTGAATGACCTTCGTGAAGATTTTCCTTCCCTAAACAACAATTTGGATAATAGGTCACTTTGCCTACCTGTATTAGGTCCCGGCGAAAGCTAAACCAATTCAAGCATACAATTCAACAAACAACATGCGTTACTCATACATACACTTCTGGTAAACAAAATAGTACGTGACTGTAACTGTAAATTTGTATGTTGACGTAATGAAATATTGTGCCATAATGCGTGTGGGTACGTAAATGTAGACAAGTATGTAAGCTAGTTTCACTTGATTTCTTGGTTTCCCAAGTTGATCCTGGTTGCCTCAATTTTGTGAAGAAATGAGAGATTCAGTACATTTAGGAGGAAGGATAGTATTCTTGAAGCATTTAACGCAATAAGCCATAATTAGATAGAAGTGCATAGGTAGGCTCTACAGCCATCTTGAAGCATGAACAAAACCCGACAACATACTTATTCATTATCATGCAAACAAATTTTCATAGGAAAATTCAGAAACGCGTTTATACATTTTTTTATACATCGTGTCAAGAAAGCGTCTTTAATGTCCTATTTCACCCGTTATCGAACGACTGCATCATCATGACATATTGGCGTGTTATAAACAAGTTTTTAATAAAATATATAGGAGCAGATTGAATCCTTCGAGAATACAACACTTTAAAAGTGCCAATGATGGAATCAAATAACAGACTCTAATTTTTATTAATTATCTGCGTCCCTGTAATTAAAGCAACTTCATTATGTAGAAGGAAAAGAATTACTTCAGTACACGTTCAGTATACCTATTTATTAAGGCAAGCTTTATTGATGCAACATCCTCATCGTTGGCCGTAGTCAATTTGCTAATTTATGTGATCATATATGTCATCAATTTATATTTTTCGTTTTCAAATCTTTTAGTCATGTCATGATAGTCACAACTCAGGTAAGCCGAATCGTTTCGTTCTCATGCATATGCATGCATCTTATTATGCCCTAGTAAGTAGTTGCAAAGCAATTTGAATCTGAACACACGACGATAATTATAGGTATGTAAAACTATAATCAATAGTGGTTTTCTTTACAGACTACTCTAACTCTTGTAGTAAATCTTGTTCATTTGCTAGAGACTATCATTCACCTTCTGGTCGGATCTTTTGAAGGGAAAAATGTCACGTCAGTGAGTCAAATTATCAACGAAAGGAAGTGCTGCCCAAGTCAAAGTAATATACCAAACTGGTATTAACAAGAGTGCAAACTACTTCTTGCAGCAGCAGCCAACGTCATTACTTTTTGCTTTCCTTTACTTTTCTTTTTATAATGAAGTGCAGTACGAAGATCAAGGTCATGTAAGGACATCCGCTTTTGAATAAACTAGTGCCTAGAGATTCTTGATACAAGTCTTATATTTATGTTGCAAGAAACTGAACTGAGAACACGATATCTCATTTTGACAAATCTTCAAACGAGTTACTCATGATGCGCAACGATCATGATAAGTGAGGTATCTAACTGCATCACCATCAACAAACTAGAATACAATTTTGATTTTTAAGGTGCATTGTGCTACGATGCACCACGTTGCACATTTTTCACATGTATGGCGAAATTGCATATCGCTGTTCTTTCAGCATTATAAGAACGCTTACGGTGGCGGTACTTGTTGAAAACAAAACAATAAATTACACACTATTTACGATAAACTTTCAGTTTGGTTTTTTGCCTTCAGAAAACCAACAGTCGGTATGCGACCAGCGATTTATAATGCATAATATGGGACTTTTGATGTCAAATGTGTGATGGTTGGATAGAATCGCAGCATGAGTTGCGAGTTTTAAAAATATACATTTTTATTGTATGTTTCAAATCAACAACTCAACGAGTGATTTCAAACAAATAGTAAAACTTTGTCTACTTTGTTACTTTGATCTATATGTATATTATACATGCATTAGCCCTCCCTGCCTCTTGACTTTACCAGAAGTCATGCGCACAATATGAGAAATTATCATGCCCCTTAAATCAACGGACAACGCCGAAAAGTAATGAGTTGTGGCAAGAAAGCAATAAAAATCTTACTACAGTACATAATCATCAATACATACGGAATAAAAACCAGAGCAAAAACCACTTTGTGGTCTTTCTAAACAAAAATGCATTCAATTTGGTGACGTGGTTATTAGATGAAAGAGAAAATTGTATGACATTTGTGGGATTTAGCATACCATTCAAAAACTAAACTCACAAACAACGTTTGGTAATGTGCGTTGCGGAAGGGTTTCACTCCTTTCTTTGTTGAAACCTACTGTGAATGTGAATGTGTGTGTTGTTTATTGGAGATAGTTGAACTATTTTTTTTATTGGGCATTATTATTTATACGAGGCAAAAAAGAACATGATGAGCTTGTCATCATTGAAATAAGAGAGTAATTGCGTGCAACTATATTGGCTGGTGCCAAATCCTTAATCTTCAAATTTTTACAAACTTCTATGATAATAATATTTATTATCTCTAAAACTGTAGTTTATTTTATAATTTATAGGGCTACTTAATTTGTACTCGCTAAGTCACGATATTATGATGAAATCAAACTCGCAAAATCTTCGTACGTGTTTTCGAACCATATTGTAATTGTAATGTGCAATAACTGCAAATATACCTCACCCATCTGCATATAAATTGAACATAGATGCAAAGAAAATTTAGGTAATATTCAAGTATTTTGCACAAATGCTTGCTAACTTTATATGCATTATAGGTAATAATGATTTTATTCGAAAACACTTTATTTTTTAGATTCACTTTTCGTCTAGTACGGATAAAGTGCGTGTGTTATTGTCCAAATAAGTACCCCACCAAACTACTAGTAGCCATTATGGTGGTACAGATACACACATGGATTAAAAATCTCATACTATGCTTACGAGTGTAATCACAAGTTCATATACTCTGGGGATTTGCGTAGGTATTTTCAAGTTCGTACGCAGTAATGCGCGTAGATATTCCTCTATTTATCTTGAACTATGAATGAAACAAGAAATACCTGTTGCCCACTCTAGTTCACTTGCAACGGAATCTTCAACTTTTACGATGCTGCGATTTGGTGTGCAGCAAATAGCGACGTTTTCGTACGTCCTGCACTTATCAATACATAAGCGATAGCGAAAATGTTTGGTCAAATTGGATTCATTCTCAATCCATTTTATTAGCGAAGCAAGGGGTGCTGTTGAAAGTGCAAAGCCAACCTAAAATGAAGGAAAGCTAGCAAATTTCTATGAACGTGTCATTGTCATATTAAAACTCATTACGAGAACCTAAAACACGACAGAGACTTCAGAACGTAAAGTGATTTGATTTGAGCATTATGGTCTGTCTTGAATTTTCTTCAATAACGCATATACTACAAGCTCCCAATGGCACTTTTTCCATTCAACTCTCAATAGTCAACTGTACTTTTGAGTTGAATATATAATAAATAAGGGACATATTATTCTCGGTAAAACTTTGTTACTGTAAAATGATAAGCAATACATCGCTCCCTATTTATATATTTTTGTTTGTTCAACAAGACACTTTTAGCACTTTACAGTATTTATTTGCATCTGGTTGAGCTAGGTATTCAACGATAGAATAGCTCTAGACCAACATTATTACAACAATACTGTATTACAACTTGAAATTAAAGTTTAAATGAGAGAAAGGCTGCAGAACATCTTGCCAAGAATAAAGTAAACTGGCTCATCAGTTGGATTGAATTCAACATTTGTAAACTTTCATGCGTCCCTTATCTATGTGTACTTGCTAAAAACAGTAACAAAAATAAACAATATATTTAAGCAGCCAATCTATCTAGTCTTCTGAATCAACCCATGCTATGCCATGTTGAGCACTAATCATTATCAATTTAATAGGCTTCACAACGAATTGCATAGATGAAGATGAGGGCGAGGGAGTACTAAAGGTAACATCATAGGAACCGTGAATCATCAAACAACATTGTGTATTGCATTGGCACATTACCCATATTATTATTGTGTCAATTTACTCTGTTTATAGTGTATGTGTAGTGAAAATCAGTACCGTAGAAAACTGGTCAGTTGATAACTTGTAGGGTTTGATAAAATGTAGCATTATTACGAACAAACGTAATAAGTGTAGCAAAAATTAATTTCAAAAAGAGATTTAAATTACTAACCCATAATCTGAAGTATCCAATTTGGCAATTCTAATCTAACATTGAAAGTTTGCCATCATCAAATAAATTAAATAATTAATCAGGATTATCAAAAATGAAAAAAACGATTACAGCATATACTTTTTAACAAAAGTAAAATTACTGATGAAAGACTATTGTTATCGTGTTAGCGGAATTTATAAATATGCAGAATGGTTTCAGTAGCCTCCATCAGCTAATCAAAAACTAAAAGTCAGTTATAAGATATCAATTTGATTAGGTATTGGTAACTAATTAAAAATGGCTAGATAGTGACATAGAAATCCAGTCCCTGATGTGATGGAGCACGGTGAAAGTAAGAGCACGTTTGGGATTCGAATTTGACTATTCGACCATCAGTTGCAAACATTTCTCAATTGTCGGAATGTATTTTTAAACCTCAACCGAAGCAATTTTCGATTTCCAACAGTTCCACCTCCGCCCAAAAAAAAAACAATTACACTTGTAAATTCGTATCAGATTGCTAAATTAAAAAAAGAAAATATTGAATGTGATTTGCATCATATCTGCATGTTTAAGGAAGTAAAAATTTACACATAATGTGGTGGTAGCACTATGCACTAATATGTACCTAAGCGGTCACATAATAATAACGATTGCATGCATATTATCGGAGAATTTTCAATATGCAACTGTCAGTGAAATCGAGATCCCGTTATGACATGTTGGTATGATTGGTTTTTTATTACTTCTCGTAAAACAACCAACGACAAAGCGCCGGGTACGGATGGTACGAATTCATTGTATATTCACTGGCAATCTTTATACCTACATGAGATTAGAGTAGTTTTACTGGGTGTAAATTGAATAGAGCTCATGCTTTTAATAATATCCGCCAAAATTCTAATTGCGGCATCCGCAGCAACACACGCATTTAATTTCATTGTCAAAAAGAATGAATCAAATTTTTTTATGCAAACTAGTACGGTATACGACGGCTCCTGCATGTTGTTGCATACTTCACACTGATCTCGAAGGCTTTTGCAATTACAAATGTGAAAGGCTTTCCATCAACATTTATGTCCGAACTTTGCTTGTAAGATTGTGAAAGACATATTTTCCTCATCTGTGTAAAATCTTTATAAAGGTTCGTTTCCTCACTCGGTGTCAAATGCAACCGTTTACAATTCTTGTACGAATGAAATCCTAAACTTATATTTGTTTTTCAAACAAGTTGACCTACATAGCTTTGGGTGATATTAAATGTGAAAAGGATGCACAACACCAATACAACCATTCATTTGACGAAAATCTTAACAATTTCGACTTTGTTGATATAAATTAAATAAGTTATACACAAAGCATAAATTATGTTGTCCATGGACTAGGTATAGGTATTGATTGTCTATCCTGATGCTTCGTTTTGGAAATCAAAGTATTTGCACATATGCCATACTGATTCCTAGATAGGCAAAGTGGAAGTTGTCACACATTAATGTACCACAATTAGCACCAATTAGTAAGACAGGATACATTGTTTAAGAATAGGAAAGATACAGACAGCTAAAACATAGATCCACTAGATTTGACTGCGTAGCATAATGTAAATCATTCATTAATAAATTTTAAAATCTCTTAAAGGCTTTTTTCTTGCATTTAGCTTAGTAATTCTATTCGAAAGCTCACGACCAAAAATACGTTCATTTAAACAAATGCATTGTATACACCTGTCATATACCATTCTAATTTTATTTAAGTATGCATGAAATGAATGTAAACTTATATCATTTCATGATTCACCAGAGAAATAGATCATTGTAAATTTTCGTCGTGAAAGCAAGCTTCATGGCGTATGTCTTTAATAAGAATGTACAAGCAGAGAGAAGTCCTCTGCGACTCCAAAAGAAAAATGAGTTTGCTAGTGGGCGCCTTTTAAGGTGCTAGAAATAAAACATTTTCAACGAAAATGAATGAATGGGACATTAGAAGAAGGCTTGTGCGATTGTCCTATAGTAAGGTACAAACATATTATGTGCACTCATTCGCTAACAGCTTTTTACACTTTGACGTCTGATTGTATTGTAATACTTTTCCTTCTCTCCTCTCACATCTTAATGTTTGAAGTCTGTTCAACCACCGGAAAAGTACATTTTGAAGGCAGCTTAAACATTTCAGTTAGCAGGTGGTTTGTTAGCACTCACGCAACTTGGTTCATATTTCCCTTCGTCATCTCTGTTACATATTATTTAAAACCATAAACCTTTCAGTCAGCATTGAAAGTTTTTAACGTAACTTCGGGGAGTCCATTGGTAATTAAACCTTTCAAGGGATTTCACTGCTGAGAGCTTTATTACAGTTTTTGCAAGTTGAGAAAATGAATTTTGAAGAAAAAGTCGCTTAAAATAATCTAGATGCATTTGTTTAGATCATTTTGCTTACTATAAATAGGGAGCGGTTACATTTTTCCTTCGACTAGTATGACAATTGACAACTACTATGCTTATCTTGTAACATGCTATTTGATAATGAGCATGAAGTATGTACCATACACAATAATACAATATAGGGTGGATTTTATGCTCTATGCGCTTTTCAATCTTGATTGTGTCCACTAATTACCCCGTCAGGTTTCACATTCAACCGAGTCAAAGTAACGCTGATTTTTAGCTATTAAGTAGCTGCAGCTTCTTTAGCGTGACTGGTGACTTTGATAATAAGAAATAGGTTGACTCAAGAACAGTATGCTGTGCATATTAAATTGGGCTGCAGTATTAAACTTGAATGTTATTATAACTGTCTTTTTAAAAATTGACAGCGTCTCCTTTTGACGGGGATACCAATTGATAATATTATATAGAATGAAGCGAGACTCGAGATTTAAAATTTCTAATACTCAATCTTACAGGTTATAACGAATTATAAAATTTATAACATTGAAAAAGCTAATACTTCCTGCGCACGTAATGCTCTTTTGAGACAGCAAAATGCAATCCATAATTTTCCCGCTGCACTTACATTAATGCAGGCTAATTGCTGGGAATAAAACTTGACAATGACAATGACAAACAATCATAAACAATACAACTAGCATGCACATAAAAGATTCCATTTGATTCGCGGTGCTTCACAGCTTTAGATTCATTTCCTGAATGAAATAATAATACGCATTTTCTGATGCTACGATTACGTAGTAGTTTTTGTTCCTTATGTTTTAGATACTTGTTAAAGACTGTTCACTAAAAAGGTTCTGTTCAGCTAAAAAATACTAATGGTGCAGTCATGATTGATTTTTAAAGGAAAACGGAAAGGAAATCCTCTGATTTCTAGTTACTTTCTTCACTCAAATTTTGATTTTGATGAGTTTAGTTAAGAGTAATGATCTAAACTACAGATTAGTCTTTTAAATAATGTCCAAGAAGGTCCTAACATTTCTTCATTATCATGCACATGATGGTTGTGTGCATGAATGTAAATCTGGAATGTATTGTAAATGCTAAACTATGCATAAACCGTTAGATGTAACGTGAATTTATGGAGCAATTCATAATTTGAAATTGAAAGTTGTGAGCAAAGAAATGAAATAAAGCGGAACACCAAGCTGGTGACGTAAACGTTGACTATTTTTAACGTGTAATGAATGTTGCACGTTGCACTTCAATCTGCAGCGGAAGCTAGACTAGGCATTGATGTTACGATGTGCAGTAAGAAGCAAACTTTCATTTTGAAAACTTCCGCTTATGCTAATTGTTAATCGTAGGTTTGTTGATGACTAATGGTAGCAAATGACGTAACCGTATTTTAATTTGTGAATAATGAATGTTTAGAACAATTGCATTGCATTTGATTTGAGTTCTATTAATTACGCACTTTTTCACACAAACATTTACCTATATTTTCAACCACGAGATTTTTCAGTTTTATTTTACATATAGGTATTAATTTCATGGCTCATTTGATTATATCTGCTAGCACAATTCAGCAACATAGTAGCTACATGCTGTCAAATGTTTATTCCTCTTTCTTTGTGCATTACAGAGTTTTAAGATGACGAGAAAAGGGTCGAATCCGACCCTTCGGAGCAACCCAACCATGGGAATCACCGGATTATTATGTTTGATGTGTTTCTTCGCCCCGATAGTATTAGCAGATGCCAATAGCGTCAATAGCGATAGCGCAACCTGTCAATGCGGTGTATTTTTACTTGGAACTGGAACCCTCACGTTTTCAGCAGACGCAAAACCGGTGCTTGCAGGTAAGAATCAATCAGAGCTGTTCTATTGTTAGCTGCATCCAAAGTAGAATTTTCCAGTCCTTCATAAAGAATTTCTAAGAATGAAGGCAAGCAAGGGTTCAAAGACCTGTAAAAAATGGAAGGATGTTCATATTTAGGTACAGAATCGAAGGGATGAAAAAGGTTTTTAGAAGAATTTACCTGTGTTCTGCTTGCATCTCAAGGATACGTCAATGTAACCCTAAAATCCTTGAAAGTTCCTTGAACTCAGGATGGGCTTTTGTGATTTGCTATGCTTGAGCATGAAGGGTACAACTGGTACCAGGGCAGGCAGAAGTTTTATACCCCATCATAATATCTTACATCCCTTACTTTAATTTATCCCGCGTGATGTGATATGTGATGAGAATAAGTTTTATTTAGGTAGCAAGAAAAGAGACGATGTTGCTCAGAATGTTTTAACCTTGTGAGCTAAAGTGATGGAAAAAATGATGGGGACGCAAAACTTATCGTCTGGAGATAGATGGGTAGATATGTATTACGAAGTATTACGATTTCGTAGCATCGTAGAGTTGGGGTAGGGAAGGTTTTTTACATTCTATTAATGGACTTTATTCATCCCTTTCAACTGCTCGCATTTCTGAACCCTCGAGTGGGTCCTTGACCAAGTCTATGATTTCCGTCTTGGAAAACCTTGAAAGTTCATTACCCTTGCAAGCATACAAAGAAGAGCAAGAGTGAACATTTTTCAACGATGAGCTATAAGCAAGCCACAATCTCAAATTTCCTTTGTTTTGCTGAGACGAATCCGACGAATGGGGAATGCCAAGTTCAAGGCTACGTGGAAGGGGTTTACTCGGGGTCTATGAACGTTTCATGCACAATAATAAGTCTTTGCATCGTACACTCTCAATTGTTATGTAAGAGAATTATAGGATCAGATTTCTTTTCTAAAACGGAAACCCCCAAAAACCGTACCGAAGACGAAAATAAAATGTCTTAACCTGATAGGCTTAACTGCTTACTTTAAAAAACTTAAATTTAAACCACAAATACGATAATCATTATTTCAGGATTGCCAGTCGCAGCAAATTGCAGCGCTTCTGATGACAAAATATCATGTGCAACCATTTGTCGCCAATTGATTCAGGCAATGTCTGGAAACCAAGAAAATACCCCACTAGTACAAACGGTGGTACTTGCTGCAACAAGAACCCTGGCTTGTCAACGATTTAATGAGTCACATAAGGTTCCGGCTCCAAGAAACTTTGAAGGCACCAGCCGACAAACTCTTGCACAACTTGATGAACAGAAGAAATGGAAATTTTTTGTTGGACCAAGCCCTCTCGGAGCACGATCAGAATTAAATGCAGAAAAAAGTGGAAACAATGCAGAGTTGGAAGAGGATAGCAATGCTGCCTTGACAGAACCAAAATGGCTGGGAGGCTACTATCGATGGTGTGACGAGCACTGGATTTACGCTGGAGTCAGTCTTCATGAACCTCTGTGCTGTCAAGGACATGTACCCAAAAGGTAATGAAATCAATCATTAAAGTTTTGGTGGTATTTAGACAAATTCATGAAAAATGTATTGGTTTTTTATCAACCTTTGTTAGATGTCCAAACTATCACCCTGAGGAAACCTCAACTAGAAAGTCTGCTCGAAACGGTCGCCGTCCTCGTCTAATTGTAATCAAGCGATGTCCGAATAATGTTTGCGAAGATGAAGATGATGAAGAATTGGATCCGTCTTCTGGAGAAAGCAGCAACAACAAGGTGTCCCCAACTTCCCTTACGCGACCCAGCTTGGACGACGGAGAAGAGGAGACGGAAGCTCCAGAAACTGGAGACAAAGATGACGAAAGTGAGGATGACCAAGCACAGAAAGAGGGAGATAATGATGATAGCAGCAGTGAAACAATTAATCCTTACACCACACCCTCCCCTATCCCCTCCAAACCATTGAATGCCACTGTTATGTCAGAGGCACTCAAGTTTTTCGAGACTTTGATGGAAGGCCTGGGGTATGGTGAGATATTTGAAGGGGTGCGATCTGTTTTGCCTGAAACGACAGCAGTTCAACTCTTGGAAAGAATTAACCATGGTGGTTGGCTAACGCATTATCAAGATAGGTACATCAAGTGGCCCCGAGAGTTCAGTCTTGGCTACTGTTACCTAGAGTATTCAATGTACAATGTGAAAAATGAGGGTGGACTTGTCCCTGCTACTCAGACTTTGCTAGAACGTGTATTTGGACCAGATCGTCCATTGCCACCAATCGGAGCAAGACTTCCCCAGTCTCCTCAATCACCCCAAGCTGTACAACCATCTCCCAATCCATATGATAACGGCTTGGCATCAGAATTGACAAATTATATTCAACCGATTCCACAACTACCTGGAAATAGTTTCGGTGCGTATGAACAATATGACCACTCACGAATTCCAGGAAACAGAAGAGTGAGGAGAGGTGTAAGTGTTTCCAGAAGTTACTCTAGCTCACCAGACGGTCGAGTAATGGGAAGAAGCAGCGGAAGTAACAACAGTGGAGCTGTTCGTAGACGACATACTGTGAGAAGAGTCAGGCCACAATCAAGAACTGTCTCACTCCCAACCGAGTTTGAATCAAAATCTCCTAAATCCTATCAAGGGACACCTTCGCCACCAGGATCAATGCAAGCTGCAGACACCCAATACGTGCCCCTCCGAACCATCCAACCACAAAGTAACGACGCCAGTACTAGCAGACAAAGTTCATTTGTACCAACACACCCTGAGACTAGCAGCAGCTATGACCGCTATTCACAAGTTTTTCCCAAGGTATACAGGAACAATGTACCGTATTCTGTAGAGGCAATGCAAACAAATTCCCCCTCCAGACGAAGCCATATTGAAAGCAGCGGCCACAATGTTAACCTAGCTGAAATCGCTCGGCCCCGAAGGCATCCTGGAGGGGAAGAGATGATTGGGGATCGAAATTCTCCACAATTAACTGGAAATCAAAGGGGGCAAATGGGACCTCCACCTCCACAAATGTCACCCCAGCGGAAACAACTATCTCCACCAACTACTGGAAAGGATGGCCCTTCAGCAGGCAACTTGCTAAATATAGCCAATATGTTGATGCAAACCGCCATGTCCAGTGGAGGCAACAATGAGGGAGACAAAGTGACAAACATGATGCAAACAGCGATCCCATTGGTGGCTCAAGTAGCAAATAATCCTGCTGTTCATAGTATGGTCAATAATCTTGTTACGACTTTCTTAACTCCACCTAATTCCAATGGTCCCCCGCCACCACCTCCACCTCGTCCCGCTAGACCTGATCCCGAGGACAGTTGGGGACCTAGTAGCGGTGGAGGCAGCAACAGTAACAAACGCCCTGTTAGCTCGAAAAACCCGTTGAGAGACAGTGACGAGTTGAACTCTAATGAAATAGAGGAGCCTGAAATGACTTCATCCAATTCAAAACCTGTGAACGCAAGACCACCCCCAAATTCAGGAGGCGGAGCAACAGAAATGATTGCAAGCATGGTCCAGAATATGGTATCCAGTTATATCAAACACATATTTTCACCGGGACCAGGAAGACCTCCCAGGCCATCCAGCCAAAGGCCCGGAAGTTCCAGCAGCAGTAGCAGTCCAAATGATAAGTTGGGAGTTGATAAACCATCCAGCAGTGACAATACGGAAAGCAATGACATTGTAGATGTAATTGCGAATGCAGCAAAGCCATTCTTTATTTCCACATTTGGAGTGGTTCCTGGCGACCCTGGATATGGAAGACTATTGAACAGGCGGCGAGACGAATACAAACGGTATATTGCAGAGTAAAAAAAATAATTTCTTTGACTGTTTTCACTGCAACATTTTTTGTGAGTTTGGATTTGAAATATTTTCCATTTTTTAAATATTTTCTAGACATGGCGGTACATCAAAAGGTCACAATCCCAATGACATCTTGACGGAAGATCCGGATCCTGGTACTGGAATCTTTGATATCCTCGTGGGACCTCCGAATTTCCCAGATACAGGAAACAAGCTGTATGATTTTGGGAATAGAGTGGTGTATGGCTTCACAAATGCCAATGATCCTCATCACGGAGTGTATTGCTTCAAACAATACTTTGTGAACAAAGTGTGGGACTACTTCAGAATGGGAGTTAGAGCAGTCTTCAAATAAGCAAATACATACATATGAGATGTGACTGACAAAAAGCACCGTCCAGATAAACTGCATGACATGTAGTGAATTCTATGTAGGACAAACTGACTGACGCATTTAGTTTTTAGACTTTGTTTTATTGCAATATATTTATTTTGTAGAAATATTAGTAGTTTATAGAGAGCCATTTTGAAAACTTTAATGTGGAAAAGGTAGAATTTTGCTCAAATTTAAGAGATGTATTTAGTATTTGGCTAAAGAAATTGTTTACAAAAAATTTCCCCCGACAAATTTTAAATGATGAAATTCTTGAAACAAGAATTTCAATGTTCTTGAGAAAAAACATTTCCTGCTTGTTATACGATACAATTTATTTGATAGTTAATGACGTTTTGCATAATTTTATCTAGTCAGGTTTTTACATGCAAATCTACGAAATAGGAAATGCTGGAATTTGCAGCGTAAATCCTTTTAATGGACAAATAATTGCTGTTTTACAGTTATCGGTCCAATCGTTGCTTTTCTGTTATCCATTTCAAAACATATTATATTCAAAGTCCATGAATTGTTGACACAATTGCAATCTGAAATTTGACCGGTCCACTTTGCAATATTGCAACAAAGACTTTTTACACGAAAGACACAACCACAAATATTAATAATAGTGTATGTTATGCAGTACTTTGAATGGTACTAGTACTTCCTAACCTCACACTATTTACCTTGTCTGAAGTTTGCTTGCGCATTGTGCAGTTTCATTCCAGTGTACGTGTATTAAAAGCACCACAAATTAGATATTCTGTTTATATTGTACAAACTGAAGCTAGATATAATTTGTTAATTTCATTATACCTATTTGTAAACAGTAACAAAGAAAAGGACAAAATAAGATAATAAAATTATAGATGTTGTTACTCTTTTAAGAATTTTTTGTTATTTTTGGAAAGACCTGTGCCAATCTTTTTTCTATACTCTTAAGTGTGTTTGACACCACTATATAGTGTCTATTTGTACTAATAATTTAGTTGGAGAGTCAGGTAGTACACAGTTTCATAATGACAATGCAACTCAAATCAAATTATGAATAATTTTGTTGCATCAAGTTTGAGATTAAATTGGTAATACTAATTCTACTAAACGCAATGTATGATGGGACATGTTTGTAAAATAGGTATTTATTTGTGATCAAATTGAAGTGATTTTATATGTACAGACGACAGATTTAAGTTGTATATAATACGCAGAAAGATCTGTAAGCAAAACAGTTTATTATTTAGTTCTACTTATAATGTTTGCCATGTTTGTCATGAGTGTTTCGAATTCTTTGTAAATTATTATTATTGTAATATTCTCTATCATCAATCTCCTTTTATCCTTGTGATGCATGACGTCTCTCGTAGTTGATTGTGCGAAGTAGTTC
The DNA here is from genome assembly GCA_034700605.1 of Willowsia nigromaculata. Taxonomy (NCBI): domain Eukaryota; kingdom Metazoa; phylum Arthropoda; class Collembola; order Entomobryomorpha; family Entomobryidae; genus Willowsia; species Willowsia nigromaculata. Next base: position 10,823 of record JAQIXX010001959.1, on the reverse strand, counting down.
TAGTTCCAATAAAAATCATGTCAAATGTTACCTACAAAATACTACAACGGGAAGCATGATGAGTTTTAACGCAGAGTTGCGGGCTACTACTGAGACGAAACTCTACAAAGTTGTTTCGCTCAACGCCAGTATAATGTTTAATGGAAGCAAATATGTTATTATAAACCATTTTAAAAAGACTTACATTTTTTACTTTGAATTGCTTTCCCAAATAATTCATGTAGCTTGTGATTTCAATGTTTTTCCTTATTCGTTTGAAGCGTATTGCTTAAGGCTTAACTTGTTATTAGGTATATAAAAAAGAAAAGATTTATAAAATCGTTTTACATGGTATTACATAATTTCACTGTTTTCTTGAAGAATGAGTGTAAGTTATTTGTTTTTTTATGAATATTGTATTTATTCTTGTAAATTATAATTTTAACAGTGGTATGAACGTAAATAATAAAAGCTGTACCATCAATTTATCATTTTGCAGAAGTGAATGCGTGCATGTATTATTTTTAACATGAAGGTCATATTAAAATCAATGTAAGCGTAATCCAAAGTTTTCATATTATAAAATACGGTTTATTACATGTTTCAAAATCAAACTAAAGCGTAGACTCCGTTTCATTTACAAACGACAAGATATAAATCTAACTCTAGCAATAATTATAACTATTATAAATCTTTATAGGTTCACATAAAAAATTAAAGCGCTGTAAATTGATTAGAATTTAGTACAGCCAGAATATAATCCTAACTAAATATATAACTTTTCTATCGAATCGTAGAAGAAATAAATCAAAATAATATCTCTCTGAAAATTAGCTACATTATGTACGCATTATTTTGTTGGAAGTCTTTCAATGCAATTGATGCATTAACAAAAATATATTTCTAGTAAAGAAAAAATACAGATAATAGTTGTATGAAGTCATGACCCAAATACTGGATAAAAATAAACTCTCCAGTTGATTTATGTTTCTTACTGGAAAACTATTGCTAACAGAAAAGAGTAATACACTAACCCCAAAGCTATTCCAATATCATATCAATAATTCAATAATATCATGTGGTACTGAATGCTTGCTTTTACAGTACTGAGGTTCCCATTGAACAAAAAACTTATTTATGCCTCGTTCCCTGTGTCTACGGTAAGCCCTTCAAATGTTGCCGAAAACCTATTTTGGCCTGAAAGGAAAACAGTATTTCGTTAACTTAAAACTAATACGGTTGCTCTAATATTAACATAAAATTATCAAGGTCACTGGTGAACTAACCGAACAGAAACTCGTTTCCCAGCATTGTTACGGGCTGAGCAGGTGGCGCGACGCGATCATAGCAGGTTGCATTTACTGGTGGAGGACTCCAAGGTGCAGGCCCCACATATGGGGAAGTTACCTATACAGAAACGAAGTATTCATTCAATATTCAAAATACACAAATAATATACATATTGTAAAGCTTGGAACAAAGAAAACAACTAGTCAGTACCAAAATATTTCCTGGTCCACCCGGGGGAGGAGAAGAAGGGTAGAAAATGGGATGGCAAGTCCAAACGACAGGAGGTGACATTGGGGGTGACCCTGGAGCAACTGACTCTTGCATCCATACATCATAAACCTGTGTATTGTATGTTTAAAACAATAAATTTCAGCTTTAAGCAAATAACACCAATATTATGAATAACAGTAGAAACATGATTGTAAGATTTCAAACATACAGGTGGGCTAAGTGGAGTGGGACGGTCAAACCCAAAAGTATTCCCTTCGACAGGTTGAGGAGCGAACGCAGGTGAGCTCAAAGGAGAAAATAAGGGAGGGGGAGGCGCTGAACGACGCCTTGGAGAATTCGTCCAGTCGTTGTACCTTCCATATTTGGAGCCTGAGCCAGTGCTATGAGGACGTGATCCTCTATGCTTCCAGTACTCCCCTCCTGATCCACTTCGCGGAGTTTGTACACCATTACTCAGACTGCTTTCGTCTGATGCAGAAGACTCAATCGCAGATTTGCATGAATTAAGAACGATAACCTTCTTGGTTCTATGCTTTCCTCTCAGAGTTACAATATCTGGAATGGCTTGGAGCATGGGAAGAACCGTTGGATAACCAAGTTGAGCTGGTCGAAGTGGTCGACCATACCTACAAACCATACATCATTATTATTAGAATTACTTTCCGACATTTTGATATTTAAAACTTTTTGCAGATCATAAACATACTTTTGGTAATATGAATTTTCAAGGGTTGGTAGGGGGAGAATTCCACCATGCTCTTCCAGGAGTTGCGCTATTTCGTAGGCAAAGATTCTCAATGGTTCCAAGCTAACTTTGCGACTTTCTCCATCACCATCTGCATCCAACGACACGATGCTGTTCAGATCTCTTTCAACTAATACTTCATCAATATCCATGTTCTCGCATTGCTCAGAAAGAGCCGACATGAACTCATCCACATCCATTTTATATTCTGGTGCCTGTTGCAAAATTATTTCCGCCTTTTTCGACAAGTCTTCTATTTGTACACGATCTACTGGAACTATTTCTCCATTTTCAATCTATCCAGAAACGAAAACCGATTCAGATCGAAAGCACACATATATGTTTTTCATTTAGCTGATAAGCCAAAGAGGTAAATTCTTTGAACTGACACATAAAGTATTTCGTTTTACCTTGACGTAATTTTCGAGCTTGCTGTAGAGTAAATCTTCTACAGAGGAGGCATCACACAGTTCTGGACGAAGTAAGAATCCATGCTCCTCCAAAAAGCAATCAACGAGGTCATCCAAATGAGTAGATTCTCCATTGCTCAGTCTTTTCTCAATTATGGCACACACTTGTTCACCAACAACCTTATTCAAAAAGAAATTAATAGAATTTACTGGAGTGATACAAGCATTCCTTCTCCTTTAATTCACACATGATGCCAACTATCGCAGATAAAATACCTTTGTTTGCTCATTAGGGGTCAGACGAATTATTTTATCCTCCGTCGCACAGTCGGTAACGCCAGGATTCAAAATGACCACAGTATCACTAATGGCATCAAAAAGTTCAGCAAGCTTGCTAAAGCCGTACTCAGATACTCGGCATTGCTCTGAAATTCGCATGATATTTGCATAATGTAAATAGAATTGTATTTGAATCAACGATCGCATTATTTCATGATTTGCAGAAACCAACATCTTATATTAGTGTAACTCGATCGAATTGACTTACTTTGAAAATGATGATGGTAGTAGGGAACGAACTTGGAAAATTCCAATTCGCATCGGGTGGAATGCCGCAGTAGCTCAACAACCTATGAAGATGAGTCGTTTATACATTTACATTTAGTTTTATATTTAATTATTCACCTATACCAAATTAGACAATGCCTTACTTCAGTTGCAAAAATTCGAGTTCTGTGAATTTCTTGAGGCGTCTGTTCACGTTTTGGCACCGCTAGCATATTTTTGCCATCCTCATCTTTGATTAGCGCGACTAGAGTCGAATGCTCCACGAGTTCCGTGACTAAATCAGAGAAATAGCACAATCCATAATCTTCTGGTTGAAACTGTCGCTGAGGGAAGACATTACTGAAAGCACTCGAGAACTCATCCATGTAAATCTGCTTCTTGAGACCTCCTTGAGATTTGAGAACTCTGAGCATGTCAGTAGCAAACCTCTTCATCTGTAATACCCAATATCATTTATCATGATGCCCCGTATATTATTTATTTGCTCCAATAAAGCACATGTGGAATATTATGGGTATACATACCTGAGCTCTATGTGAAAGGGTCAATACACGGTTTTGAGCAGCCCCCATGATTTGAACAATATGAGGTAAAGTTTGGAGAAGAGCTGAAAGACTGAAATGTCCGTAATCTGCCACACGACATTGCCTGCAAACAAATAACGTCAACTCTCGAATCAAACTTTTCAATTTATCTCATAGCATTTATCTATGCAACTCTTTGCTTTCATTACCTCCCAAAGTGCGCATGATAACTCGGAATAAGTCTGGCGAACGGCAAAGTACACTTTGGAAACGTCTTCAACAGGTCGATTAACTCTCTCCCAAATTGTGTCAATTGAGTAGCCAGCTGAGAGTTGACATCTGCGACAAAAATACCTTTATAAATGAGTTTGACCAATAGTTTTTTAAAGATGAATTCTGATTGAGACATAAGCTTACTATGGTCAACGGCGTCTTTTTTCTCATGCCACTGAATTCTCTTCATGCCGTTCTCCCCAAAAACTATTTCTACTCCTTGAACACACGAAATTAAGTGCTCCAACGGTACACCACGTCCCTCACTGGCACGTTCCAACTCGCCAAACTCAGACTCATAGCAATCTAAGAAACTAAAATGTTCGACAATGTCATTAAGATACTTTTAATCTCAACACGAACTTTTGATATCAAAATATTATAACTTTTATTTACCTGATCAGTGGGAAGCTTCCGTCATGTGACTGTAATAATGAGTGGATTCTTGTACCTAAGACCTTAATTTCTATTATCACATTTGGTAGCATGACTTCTGCTTCTTTCTCTGCCCATCCCATTCGTAATTTATCAGTCTTGCCTCCTCCCCTAGGGTGAAGTTTGCAATACAGATCCAAGCTTTTCCCATCCTACGGAAAATTGCACATAATATACATATATCAAACTTTCCAATCTTATTTGCATTTTGTTATTACAATTTAAGTAAATTAAGAGCATATTATACCTTCTTTTGCCAGTCAGCGGTGAGAGAAATATTTCTTCCAGAAGAAGGCGTTGAAATTCCGTTTGCGTTTGTAGTAGTTTCCGCGATCTGAACAACATCTTTCATTCTGTATAAATCAGATGAAGAAACAGAGCGTTTATACCGCTTTTCAAACATCTCCCGAAACTTGAAGAGTGGTAGCGTATGATGAGGGACGTCCTGTAAAAGAGATCCCACTTCTTTCTTTAGAGTTTCATGGTCCACGGAATAACCTTTGTTGAAAAAACATTTTAAATAAATTAAATCAATTCATTGCAAAAGGAGTAACAGAAAATAGGCATGCATTTTGATTTTTTAAATCCTTCAAATTTCTCACCCTCATCAAATGATATGAAAATACGCTTGTTTCCAATTTTCCTCCGTTGTAATTTAGCAAGCACGAACTGGGCATCCTCCTTGTTGTTAAGCCTGACCACAGCGGTTGCGGACCCATCGCTAGCGGTGTAAACCCAGATACCTCGTACACTAACGTATTCTGAAAACGCAAGGTTCAGTGCAGACCGAATAGTCTTCCAATCTCCAATCGCAGGATCGATATTCGTTACATTCAAATCAAATGCATCTGAAAATTAAATGAGAGATTAAACATCACTAAATTCATGTTGCGTTGAATTGTAAAGGCACAAGAAGAAGAGAGGATAGAAATGCATTATTTTTTGCTAATTTTACCTCCATCACTACCACGAAACTTTGAATAGTTTCCTGTGTTCCCATTCATTACGGCTGTCCCACCTGCAGATTGAGACTCGACAATGGAAGTCGAAGAATATTGCGAATAGGTGGTCTGGGGTATCATGATGCCATTACAGATGGGTGAAGAGAGCTTGTTCAAATCCACTTGCATACTGAAATTATGCTGATTAGCATTGCCTAGAGGTTGAACAGGAACAGAAGCACTGCCATCACAATTGTTTAAGGTTGAATACAATCGCGGACCGGCGGCTCCATGCACATCTGAATGAAGATGCTGAGGTGGAGTCTGACACTCTTGACGCAAATTTGTATGCATTCCCATTTCGACATTAGGATACAAATTTTGATGAAATGCAAATAGTTGATTGGTAGCGGTTGAGTTAGAAGCTGGAGCACTTAGCTGATTACACGGTTGGTATTGAGCAGAATTGTTGAGCTGGGCTGGCTGGACAGAAACGGAATGTACGTTGTGTGTCTTCTGTAAATTTACATAACAATTATGATGGAATTATTAGATTGTCGATAGCACGATCAAAATCCGTACTAATAAATTGAGAGCAACCTATCGTAAAAAAAATTCGTGATTTTAACACTTTCAACATATCTTACCGCAAGACTGGGAGAACCGTCTCTACTTGTTTCATTGGGGGTAGATGAATTAGATGCTGCAGTGGTTGATGGCTGGTTGTAACGGCTGCTGGTTTCAGTTGAATGATAACGGGAAGACGATGGACGGAATGAATCTGATGTTCTTTTCCAGGTAGGATTCCAAACTTTAGAATGCAAACCTGCCTGATTTGATTTGTTCAGCTGCATGTTGAAAATTCCACCAGAAACTTCTTCCGGGAAATTGTTTGGATAACTCTCTGATGCAATGTATTCTCTATGGGGGCTGCACACAACTCGAATTTTGTTCCCTAAAACATCCTCACCATTCATTCGCTTTGAAGCTCTTGAATAAAATTAAGCAATCAGTTATAATTTTTAGTAATGTGTGTAAAATGTAAAATCACTTCTCGATGACGAAATGTCACAGCTCTTCTATTAGCAATTTCTTTCACTTTTCTTTCCAATCAGATTAAACAATTTCTGTAAAAAGCTTACAATAAAAGTTGCTACTCTCTTCCAAACAAAAACGAACACAAAGTCTTTGACCTATTAACTAATGTATTCAATCTGATAATTAATCAGTACGCGATAAATATAAAAAGATTAAACTTAAAGTCATTATCAACACCGGTAATAAAAAAAATATTCTTTAATCTTTTGAGAAAAGAATCACCGTCCCACTTGCACTTGTGCCGAAAACAAGCAAACGACTGAGATATAGAACGCTTATCAGAAATTAGGATGAACGTTAAACAAGAAAATATGTACTCGTCTTGTTACAAGCGGCGACCCAAAAACAACGCCTGAGATACAAGAATCAAGTATGCCATCAAGAAGGAATGCAAGACATGCAAATTTCGCGTTATCATCATCTTTATTTCCAGTCAGTGAGAGGAGCAACCAGAATTTCCCTAGAGCAAGCATATTTCAGACAGTTTTTGTCATTGTAGCATTATAAATGATGAGAAAATATGCAAAATACATATTGCGATAACCAAATTATTTTGTAAGTGGAATGTATCTATACACATGCCAAGCGTATCAAGCGAGCGACTACCCTTACAACTACCTACTAGCTCAAGCATCTAACTGAAGAGAAGTTCCATGAAAAGCACAAAGCATCATGTAGCTTACGTCTACATTCCTACCGAACGAGAAAGCTGTAACTGTAAATGCCCTAACAGAGAAGAATATCAATATGCAAATTAAAGCTGTGTCCCTTTTATGAAATTCTGCTTTGTTCATCATATTCCTTTACCTTAAAGCATCGTCGAAATTCCCAAACCTAATTAGTGCCCACTCTCCTCGAACAGATAGGACCTTCCCACCACAGTTTTCACTTAACTTTCGTAGTCGATTACGGATAAAAATGAGAGTTTTATGATTAGTGTACTCGGGTAGCCCTGTAACTAGTACGTCCACTCGATGAAGTCCACCTTTAAGTGGAACTGAAAAATAATGCAAATGTTAGATAGACAATAGATGACTTGATTCTCATAATAAACTGCAGCAACGTTTTACGACTTGTCAACTCACTTGTAAAATTATTTTCAGTACTATCCTTATATCCAGACCGAAATGGCAAATCAGAGAGTACCGAATGAAACACATATCGTTCATGTGCACAAACCAAAAGGGCATCGGGTGTTTGAATATTATGTAGTAAAATTATATACAATCGTTTCCTGCAAATATTCGAGAATACATCTCAATGAAGTAAAAATACCCAATGCCAATGCAAACTTGAAACTATTTCAAAAATAGAATGTAAATTGTCATGTCTGCCTTGCCTGTAACGTAAATCTGACAGATCAGTTGCGAAATTAATATCTCCTGAGATCAAAATGACAGTTGCTGGATGCGGCCAAGCTGAATTGATTGGGTTAGCACAACTAATGTCCGCAAACCGGCGCATTGCTTGCCGTAATTTATCATCTGCGGCATTTTTAGAGTTTCCAGAGACGTGGACAACAGATACTTGAGCGTCGTTCAACTCTTGGATTACTGTTGGCGCTTCCTTCCGGATATCGCAAACACAAACAAATTCAGCCTCAAGGTGGTCAATAAAGAATCTCTCACGGATTCGTTGCACTGCTACCAGAGCGGAACGACCCTTGGGTACCTGCAAATATTGGAAGATCTACTTTGTGAATTTGCTCCGCGCCTTCCTTGACCATTGTTTTTGAACACTGGATGTGTAAATTATCTTACTGCACAATTTTCGATATCCCAAAATACTCCGATTGGTGGAAGCATTTTCCCATTGCCACTTGTCGAAGGCATTTCAATTTTCCCTGAAAGCGATGTCCCATCCGGGACGGATATAGCAGGACAGCTATTGGAAGTTTCCCGTGCTTGAGAAAGACAGCGTAGTTTAATTGGAGATGAAACACAAGCAGAATCATAACCACCAGGGCCTGACTCCATATTTGCACTTTTGCCAAGAGATTGAAGCATTGCAGTATTTTTGTCGACGGTATACGAATATGAATAGTAAGGCTCCAAAGCATTCTGAATACTAGGAGAAGGAAACAAAGTTGGTGAGGTGAAGGCAGTTTTGTAGATTGAGGTGGGTAGAAATGTGGGGTCAAATGGAATAGGCACCTCCCACGGCAATTCATCTTCCCTGCGATCCACCGTTTTCTCTGCTACAAAAGATTCAACATTTATTTCACTTTTTTTCTATTTCTTTCCGTCTACCAAAAATGAATGCCGACAATCAAAGCGATAAAAATTTTAATGTCGCTATTTCTGATTGGTACCTGGTTTTGTTCGACGTTTCCTCAACGTCTTCATCGCCCCTTCAACGGACAACGAGGCCAATCAATCATTGGTGAAGTTCTCCTGCAAAGGATCATCAATGAATTTCAAAAGTCTGATCTCGACTTCCCTATTGTATTATAACTTGTCTTAAATGTAATGCAAAACCGAAAACTCTGAACTCTGGTGAGACTTTACGCTATGATGGCTCCACGCTAATGATTTCGTAATATGATCAATGCTCACCCCTGGCCCTGCTTACAACACAATAAATGATTACTAGTTCTTACAAGTGGTCGACGACGAAGGCCCATACAATTCGATCATATTTGCCCAAATTTCCAACTTGCTCACTACAAAAATCCTTGGTCATTCGTCAGACGGTGGCAGTGGCAGTAAATACCCCACTCTTGAAGCAGAAACGACACAGAGAATATGTTTAGATCAATCATATCTTCTTCTTGGCGTCGGTGGCAAGGGAAAATGTGCAGGAGTGAATTCATTAATACTTACAAAATGAAGCATGGAAGCTTGAACAAAGGTACTCGGTGCGTGATTCTTAAAATAAATCACGTTTGTTTGGCTGACTATTTCTTTGTAGTTGGCTTGTTAGGTTAGGTTATTTAACTTTGCTTATAGCTTTGTACATATTAGGCCGTCAAGGTGGCTTGTTCAAAAACCAAGTTTAAAATACTCAAAACTAAACAGTCTTAAAAATTCAACAAATGAACTCATACGACGAACATGATTAAGATTATCTATCTAAATCTTATCTAGATCTTATGTAATATGTAGTAGCACAAATGGTTTTGATTTTGTCTATTGCATTGATTTCGATTTCACGATTATTGACGATCACTTTATACGACACCCGTCGTGACAGTTAACTGAGCCACTGTCAATTGTTTTTTTTGTCTTGTTCACAAATTATTTGTCAATTTAATAAGGCTCGCAGTTGGCAGTAGGCTGCTTCAGCTACGTCTTTCGATAATAAAGTTACTAAAATTAGACTAGCGAGCAGCACATCGAAAACTGCGGACGAGGCAAGGGAGCAAATTTCATGAACTAAAATCACAAATTTTAGGTTGATATACATGCATTACTACTACTTACACTATACGTTTATTGCCAATAAGGCAGCGAAGGGTCAATCGCTAAAATTTTGTGGGGCTAATCCAATCATAAGTCCTTTAGTCCACTGTTCACTGTCCTTAACTAATTCATAAGTAACTTATTTTAGAAAATTTAAAATCAAGGTAGGAAATGGGCTTGAAAAAATTGTATGCTACAATTGGTAAGTGATTTAATGATCTTTCTAATTGGATTGATCTGCATTTTGAAATCCAGTCACTTATAATAAAATGCACTTTGATGCAGTTACTCTGTCCGTACAATTCGCCTAACCGTCAATGTCATCGTCCTCCTTCCTACGATTCCTACCTCTTCTGTCTTAGCAAGCTGTCAGCTGTGATACTTTTATGTTTGGTTTGAGTCTCAATGAAACAGTTGATTTTCCCTCGACACGTGTGTTTTTGTTTGCCTTTTTGTGGCTTCAGTTTGATTTGAATTGCTAGTTGATGAGCAAGCGACCTCTACACGCAGGACCTACCTACTCATATCATTTGCTATGAATGCCCAAGATTAGGATGATTAACTTTTTAATGCATGATTAGAAACAACCCCTAAATGGATGGCAAATTAAAAGTTTTATTACTTGTTTACTACTGTTTTTTCCTTCAAAGCAAGATTTTGACTTTTAGTCATTCCAAAATTTTTTTAGGCATTTAATCGTAACCTGTGTCATATCATCAATCCTATTGTGAGTTAATTTGTGAAGTTAATAATGTTCTTAATGTTTAATCTTTACTTCATTGTGTATTCTCTAAACTAAACCCGTTGTTTTTTAATTACATATCGTGCCAACGATGACATATTATATGCTTTAATAAACCTGACAACAGGATGTAGGGAACTTGCGACGATTATGAAGCCTAATTTTTGTATAATTTGCTTCAATTTTA
>JAQIXX010001958.1:0-28330 GCA_034700605.1 Willowsia nigromaculata | reverse complement strand
CACCGCTTTTGTCAAATTTCGTCACTTGACTTCCTTTCGTCAGAGTTCGTCACTTAAATGTACCGATTCATCTACGTTTTTCCCTCGTGTTTACCACGATTTATTATTACCACATCATTGCGATCACACGCGAAAGTGAAAGCAAACAATAAAATACAGATGAAGTGCCTACATGCACGTACTTTAGTAGTGAACTTTATCCTATGGTTGTTTTCGACAAACAAAGAGGAAAAATGTTGACTTTCATTTGATTTTGTTTTCTCTCCTGAAAAACGCCCGAAGAGGAAAAAATTGGCCGCGGAGTTGATGCTCGCTTTGGAAAGTAGGACAGTAGATAAGATGAAAAAGTTGTAAGGATATTGTAATAGAGTTTCTACATAATAATAGGATCGTGTGATAAAATACCTCACTTGGCAATGCTGATTGGATGTAAATACTGCTGCTCGTCAATGTAAGAGAGTGTACATGCTAACCTCACTAGCAAATAGTGAAATCATAATTCATTCCTAGAAGTGCAGTTGGAAAAGAAGCAAAGAAAAACACTTTAGGCATGATACGTGGAATTTGCAATCCAATCAAGAGTGAAGCTCATTTTACGGCATGAAGGAGAGATGGAAAAATTGTAGCGTTTTGGCATAAGTTGTAAGGGTTTCATAAATGATACATTGCAAACTTTTTTACCAACCGCGTTCGACGCGTTCACAACAATAATATTTATCAAAGGATTCTGTTTTAAACTGTCGAAAATCCTTTGGTAAATCAATCATGATTGCAAGTGATGGAGAAAGAGAATTCGGAAAGTCAACAAAACAATCATTGTTGTTTTCCTCGATTCAATTTCTGATTTCCGACCACCGACCACCGATTCCAGCGGTTTTCATTTTTCATCGTTCTATGCTTTGTTGAATTCGGAATTCTTGCTGAAATTCCGAGATGCATAATAGAGAAACATTGTGATGTATGAAGATGAATTACCAAGACAGATGAGATACTTGACCAGGAAAATATTTTCACAGCTAGATTTCCATCTTATTCATGTAGGGATACTGGATAGCAAAAATATGTAATATTAGACAGTAGGCTTTTTGAAATAAGTTTATAATTGAGTATTAAGGTACGCTCAAAACTTACTACATGTAGGAAAGTGTTGCTAGATGGACTATTTTTTCCAGAGGTCAAAAAACTGTACTGCAGATTTTTCTCATCCCTGATCTATATTTCATTTTCTTGTTTTTTTACCAGGATAGCGGAGGATAAGAAAAGGTAACAAATCAAATCATGAGATATGGGAATACCCACCCGGTGCGTGTTATTTTCATTACATTGCGCGCCTCCTCGCCTCTAACTGAAAAACGATATTAGGAATTATAGTCTTCTACCGAAACGGGTTTGCATGAACCAACAGAAAAGCTTTGTGCGGGGTACCGACAGGAAACAAGAACTCTTGCACTATACATATTGCATAAATATATCATTTAGCTTTTCTTCTGCTTGATTTCACAAACTGCAAAATAGAACATGCTAATTTTGACAAAAACCCCTTTTTCGTGAGTTATTTTTTGTTTTACGGAAAATGTTGAAGACTGCGGATTTTCATGCCTTTAGACGTGCACGTATATAGATGTTTACATTGTTGATAGGATATGCAACTTTGAATTTCATTTAATAATAGGTTTTACTTTGCCCCATATCACACACGTTGATTACATGGTGTACACACATCCTGTAATACATCTCTCTACATTTTTATCTTCCAGAGATAGTCTGCGATTGTTTCCAATATCTCATCTCATCTTCGTCTACATTCTTAAATTTTTTATGGAAATCCTCCTTCGTTGGAGATCCAGCCTAATACACAATCCTTTTTCATAACATCCAATCCAATCCAGCAATAAATTACCAGGAGCACTCACGTTATTCCTTCCTCCTCCTATTACCATTGTTAGTGACACCATATATGTAGTTGTTATAACATGATGTGTAGTGTAAAAAACCATTGAACTTTATACAATGGCAGTCGCAAACAGGAAAAAGCATTGGGACCTAGACTGCTCCATCACTAATGTATATAAGCTAAAAGGAAAAGTAAGGTAATTTCTCTCTTTTTCAGATAGGTTTGGTTGATATAAAGCAATCAAGATGAAATACAGCCTTTCAAAAAGCAAAACGATATAATTTCTCCTCTGCCATACCGCTTGTCTAGTTATTACCTACTTCCTCACTCGAAAGATCAGACAGAGAGAGAGGCATAGTGAGACAGGAATGGGGAAAGCAGCAAGACAAAGCACAAATACCGACAGACACCTTTCTGGGCAAAATATCTCGTTGTTTTTTTTTTGTATGCTTCCTTTTTGCACTATTCATAACAAACAGTTACTGTGAATATATATCCTTCAGTTTTGCACAAGGAGCGATACGTGTAGTCCTAGCATGACAGCACAGACATGTAGAAGATTCGTAGAGCATGCAGCAGCGGGCAAAATGCAATCACGAAAGAGACTTAACTAGCTTCACGACTACATGAGAATTTGGTAACCTTTACTGATGGTGAGTAGTGAGTGCTGCTCCAGTCTCATCCAACTACATAATATTTTCACTAAGAGTTAGAGCAAACATACCAGCCTCTCTTTCAATTTTAGTTGGACGGCCACCAAAGGGACCTTGGCTTGTAAAAACTTGGAAATGAAGTAATTTACTTTTTTTCTCGGATATACTACTGATGGTAATGCAAAGTGCAAAATGAAATGTTTCTGGTTGTTTTTGTGTGCGAATTATATTATTCTTTGAAGAAACGCTCATTGTAACGTTTATTTTCGCTTCAAAATTCACCTTTCCAATCTTACTAGTAATATTTCACTTCAAATTCACATGCAGATAAATAACTACAGCTTGTCCATGTCTATTATATTTTTGCATAAAAATAAATAAATAAAAATATCCGTCATTTGGATAAGATCCCCTCTTTCCTTCTTGAAAAAGAAATTTTCTCCATTGCGCCAGGCCAGAAATGTAAAAAAAAAGTTGGATATGAAAAGGAAAAAGTGCCAAGAAGACGGCATCATACTGACGACGATGAGATATCAGATTAATTATGTTCTCACTATAAAATGACGCTCTCAGCAAGCTGGTTATTTATGTATTTCATATCAGATTGGCTGAAAGAAAAGAGGGGAGGAATGTAAACGAAAAAATGTTAGTGTTACTACAATGTTTGCAATACGGTGAGTTTGTACATGTACACCTATGGAAAAACAGCAGGTTTCCGTAATAATGGCTATCATGCAACTTCATGCTTTGAACTTTCCTAACTACACACACAGGGAGAAAGAGAGTCAACATGCCTCCTCATGCTGTCAGTTACTTTTACGGATTGAGGTGAAAGCGAAAGGCGTAGAGAGTATCGAACATGATGAGAAAACACGAGCTCACAAAAAAATGCTTTCGTTTTCTTTTCTCCCGGATCTTGGACTCGGAGAAAGGCTTCCTTTTTTCCTCATCTTCCAGAAAAATGTTATTTTATGAGTTGAGCTGGCCGCGTGGACGAGGACGTGTTTGCCGACAATCGAGCTAACAGAAGCCCTCATCGGAGAGGGAAAGTTTAGCGCTTACTTTTACCACTCTTTGTAATCAACAAGAGCTTTCTTTCTATAATGCCTTTCTATTTCTCGGACGTTTATGTAAATCTGTGATGAAAGAAAAGTAGTACTGCAGGTCATTTTAAGTTAGCATTGCATACGTCAAAATGTATTGGTTTTTATGATTTTTATGAATACCTGTGTGAACGCACAAACCAGGCATGTACTAATACATTGTACACAGGCTCGTGTGCCCGTATTTTTAAATCAAACAAAACTCAAAAGTATCAGAAAATTTATTTAAATCGTTTTTATTTCCGAGCGTCAGCAGTTTTACAAACTTGATTCGTAATATTTTGATTAAAAAATACTCGTAGATCAACAACAAATATCATTCGTATTGTGACAATCATACTGAGCATGTTGTAATATACAATCTATAAAAGCAGTGATTGTACTCTTTTGTTTTGGTCAAGTCAATGAAAGACAATTTTCCCATCACAATGTTTCTTAATGTTAAAAAGAAAAGTTGATTTTTGTAAAGACCAACTTTCACTACACTAGATAGCTTTTGAGTAAAGCCTTAATCAGAATTTTGCGATTCTTATATGAGAAAGACTGACACATTTGTAGAAGTTGTAGATCCAGTTGGTTACAAAAAATACGTTCACAGTTTATAAGTTATGTGTCTCTTGCCACTCTCGGTTTAAAGAAATGTTTTCCACAGAAAATTTAATTTCTCGTAGTTTATTATAATTATCACTGTCTTCGTGTTAAAAGGAACCCATACGTTTTAAAGCCTAAGTCGAAAAATATTTGATTCGATATAGTGCAATGTAACTTATTACTATTACAGAAATAATAAAAATTATGTTCAGCAGTCACAAATTACATGTCATAAGTAAAAAGGTTCAATTCAAACTCGAGGCACATGTACAATTTTGCATTTGCATTATCAGACTGGCAAATGACAACTTCAGCAGCATCACTCCATATAAACCCGTTTAACCTATTTCATATTTAATTGAGATTCCTAATAAAATGACATGTTTCAAGTACCACGCATAAGATCGATTTTCAGAATCGATAAAATGGCAACGTCTCGTCAAGAAATACAAGAGTTTAAACTTTAAAACTATTGACACATCATTAAACCATATTTACCTAAACATGAGGTGAGGCGGTTATACTTACAGTATAACGTTTTTTATCACAATTTTCATACTATTGCTTTTACAAATTATAAATCAGTCTCCGACTCTTCTGATTCTTCCTCTCCAAACTCAAACATTTCCTCCAGTGGTAGCCCATCTTTCCATTTGATCTTGTCTTCATAAAACTTGATCACAACTTGAGGACACTTGGCATTTGCTTCCAATCGAGGCACCAGGTCTGGAACATCGGATCCTAACCGCATAAAGGAATTCATTCAGGTTATATTTATTTTTATACACAATTATCAATAGCAACTTCAAGTGAAGTTATCACAAACTCCAACTTAACTTGAACTTTGAACATAAGTACCTTTCCATAGCATGAGAAAGTGAAACTCCCCATCCATATCAGTTGCACCAATGATTTTCAGTGGCTCTAATCCTCGATCAAACCCAACATGTGAAATCGCCCTATCGACTTCTATTGAACCGTTGGACACTCCAGTATGAACGTTCAATTCCAAATCGCCTACTTCCATTTCAACACCCATTTCTCCACCACGAACACGATCTTCGTAGTCCTTAATCAGATCCGGGCAGTCCAACAAATGTCGTTCAGGCTCCCACGTGTCCTTTACAAAAATACGAATGAAATCATGTAAGACTTTTTGCACTCATGACTCATGGGCAAATGAACAATCAATTCTTACTTTAAACATCCATTAAAAATAATACACATACCTGTCCCTCATAACCCTGCCACTTGATTAGATAGAAGACCTCACCGTTTTCAATCTTCTTATCAAGAATTTGCTCAACTTGAAATTCTTCCTCATATGTCTCCGGACCGAGCATCAAAGGGATATCACCGATAACAGGATCTTCCTCAACTGACATAACGATTATGTCTTTTACTTACTTTTTTGGCTTACATCCGTGTCACCAGTCACCACTCCACTGTCTCAAGTGTAAACAGGCCTTCCGAACTAATTGTAAATTAACATCCGCTTCATTCACTAGCCCCACTCAACTATGTCGTAAATCAACAGTTTCTAGCATCTTGATTGGTGACTGACTTTCTAGACTTAGCGATTTCCTAGCAAAGGTTGTCTTTGCACTTGCACAAAGCAGATGAAGAACCTCTTTGTGATGTCTTTCCCACCAACCTAGAGGCCAACAAGAGATTTTATGTGAACGTATGTCCTAGACTGTGTGTATCTTTGTAATCGCAAGCTCAGAAAACTCAGCCAGCATAGCTCTTTGTTGGGATTTGGTTTGACAGTTTGGTAATAAATTTTGATCCATTTCCATCGATTATCGATGCACAAAGTAATTGTCTGAATGAAATGAAGTTATTGACATGATCGTATTTTCGTGAGCTTTGATTATCACTCCAGGGTCGAGAGGAATGGAAACATTCAGTGAATGTCCATGTAAATGGTTAAGTATGCGGTAAATGTAGGATTAAATGTTTTATAAACTTTTATCCATCATTGACATCAATGCACTAAATCATGATAAATTTGCAACATTTCGAGTATCTACACATGCTCTAAACCAATTCCAATGCTAGTTCATCGTATGAAATAAAATGCTTATCTTACCTGACAAAAATATCATGCTCACCTTACCGTGCTTATGTATTATGCTTTACAATATAAAAATGAGACAAGCAAAGCAAATTGTAATTTCATATTCGTAACACTTGATCAGCAATTATTGGTCCATCTGTAATAACATTAATTCATTTTATGCCCTTACTCGTGTTTTAAACTTATGTTTTTTTGTCACATGATGAGAAAAAATCTATAAAAATGCAACTATTTGTGTTTCTAACTTTTACAGGTGCTCTCACAAGTGTGGGAGCATCACAAATAGTCAATACCACGTACGGATCTGTGCAAGGGACAGCTTTACTCTCACGAAATGGCAGAGAAATTTCTGCTTTCCTGGGCATTCCCTACGCAAAATCAACACACGGAGACTCTCGCTTTAAGGTTTAGCAAAATACGTTAGTATATTATGCATATTTCATTCAAATTTATAATACAACGAGTTCTATTAAAAATTTCCAGGCTCCAGTGCCTCCAGAAAAGTGGTCCGGAGTGAGAAATGCCACTTACTATGGCCATGTTTGCCCTCAATTCACCTCATCTGAAACCAATTTCACTGGTGATGAAGATTGCCTGACAATCAATGTCTTTACTCATACAAGTAATCTCGCAAAAAATGACAGACAGGAAGGAGATCTGCTACCCGTTCTTGTGTACATCCATGGTGGATTTTTCATGGTGTTATCTGGATCCCAATATGGACCTCGTTACATCCTGGAACATGACGTTTTGTTGGTAACATTGAACTATCGATTAGGTAACATTTAAATGAATATGTTCACTCATATAGCCAGCAGAATGAATCTAACTATATGAATGAACATTCAGCGATATTATCTACTAGGAGTGTTTGGTTTTCTTGGAGTACCTGATGGAAATGAAGGAAATGCACCTGGAAATGCTGGTGACCTTATTTATGCTTTAAAATGTATCAGGATTAATATGTATGACAGTAATTATTTGATATTTTGAATATTATGCATTTTAGGACTAAAAGATGTAGTTCTTGCTTTGAAATGGGTGCAAAAAAATATCCACAACTTTGGAGGCGATGCAAGCAGAGTGACCATTTATGGTGAAAGTGCGGGAGGAGCTGCAGTTAATTATCTGCTGCTTTCGAGTCAAAGCAGAGGTAAAAAATTGAAAACTGTTCAATTGCTGAAACCTTGATGCTCATTGAACCAATCTTTTGTCTTGCAGGACTATTTTCTGCAGCAATATCTGGAAGTGGTACAGCTTTTAAAGTTTACTCTCATCAAGTTTCGCCAAAAGAGGCTGCCGAGAAGACTGCAAACGAAGTTGGGTGCTCCTCATCCATTGGTAATACCACAGAAATGATCGCATGCCTACGTACCGTTGACGCTTCCGTGATTGCAGCTATCAGTGATGAATTTTCTGTAAGATTATTTTCCCTTTCCCCCTTCAAGACTTGCTTCCATTTAATTCCTTTGAAGTCATATCTCAAGTTCATGAAGGTTTGCTCTTAATCTTACAGAAGGTTTTAAAGGACCCACTACGGACGTTTGCACCCTCCACTGAAACAAAGGATAATCTAGAGAGTGCGTTCATTAGTCAACATCCATATGAAATACTGGCAAATGGTTTGCAGCAAACAGTCCCATGGATGATTGGAGTGAATAGCGGTGAAGGGTTCTTAACTACTTTAGGGATTTACGAGAGCGACCAATGGACAAGTGAAATAAACGATAATTGGATGAACGGCTTAGCCTCTAAATTTCTTCTTTATAATGAAAGTGACACCGAGCTCACGCGCTCCATCAATGAATTTTACCTGAATACTTCAGTGGATAATGGAAGTATCGATTTTAGAAAGGATTTATTGGGTTTCACAAATCTTTTCTCAGACAGGCTGTATATCCACGCTTCAATGGAAGCAGTAAGAATACAGTCAAATTTTTCACCAGTATATCTCTACTATAATGACTACATCACAGATGCTAACCCTGTCGGATTGGGTACTTTGTCATTTTCTTTTGACAACTATGATTCCACTATATTATCGAACTTCATTTGGAATCATTAAATTTGCTGTGTCTCAGGAACGATTCATGGGGAAGAACTAGCATTGCTGTTTTCCCCAGCTAATTTTAGTGATCCAATAATTGACCAAGGTCATCCGGACTATGAACAATCTAAAACCATGGTTGAACTTTGGGTTCAGTTTATTACAGACCCGTGTGTGACGAAATTTAAAAACTTTAAATTTTTACATTCTTGTACATACTGCAAATATTATAGATTAAAAAAATATTTTACAAACTATTTTTGCGTAATACACAGGCACAATGTGAGTTACAATGGAGGAATGTGGAATCCTGTGGACCCTCTTGATGAAAAACCTAGCTGTCTTGTTTTCACAAATTCTAATCGTGGAGAACAGGGTGTAACAAAATTCCCAGACGAAGTCACGAGTAGAATCAATTTTTGGAAACTTCTGGGTGTTCCACCTTACCAGGACTATCAGTAGTAAACTTTATGATACATGATTAGTTTGAATTTCAATAATAATTACATTTTATTGTACAAAAGTTCATCTCAATCTTATTTTCTCATGACGCCCCAAACATGTAGGCAATCTTCCGGTTCACATGTCTGTCTCTTCTGTCTGGATCATTTTAATGAGCAAATCTCCAAGTCTGAAGAAAATACAACAAATGAGATAATATTAACCAATGAAAACACAAAAATCGAATCGGTTGAGTTGTTAATTACATATTAAATTGGGATATTATTGGGATTGGAAAAGTGTCACAAAAATGAATTCTACTTCCATTTGTGCAAACTTAATAATAATAAACTTACACAAAGCTTATGCTCAAAATAAATACAAACGCCCACATGATCACAAAAGACACTCCAGCCAGCAGAGCAACTGGTTTCCAATTGTCAGACATTTCGGGTAGAAGATTTTAATCTAAAAAACTTATACGATTTCCTCTTTGAATGTTTGAGGATATCACATCACCACAATTTCTGGAATTTTGAAACAAGAGTTGCAAACATTAGTCTCTTTTCTCAGATCTCAACTAATGTCAATTTTTAAAATTGCATATTAATTTGTAGCTATTAAAATACTTCTACAGTAGCTAATTGGTTAGAGAAAGACAAAATGCATGATGGAAAAGTGCACATACAAAACTGTAGAAGTAACTTGTTTTCACGTGCGCGAGTCAACCAACAAAAAACCTCCCACTAAGGCTTAACACATTGACAACCATTTAACTTATATAAAGGAGCTAAGAACTCTGTTTTGCTCTGGCAGTAGTGCAGTACAAAGTACAATATTATGAGTGCCTATGAGCATTAATTATTTCGATCAATGGTCAGTGGTTTGAGAGTGAGCAAACACGTGATTATTTTATCTAAAAATGTCTTAAAATGTTGTGATTTATATTTGTTATGCTTACCATACCATGTTTAATAATAGGTATGTGGAAGTGGGATTCCTGTGTGTCGTACGTGCTGAGAGGAAGAACTAATTGAATGCGATAATGACATATTATGTGTTGTGTGAATCACAATCACAACTTGTGATTGATTTGGTAATGATTTATTACGAGTTCATGCTACTGTCGTAATAAGTAAAATGCAGCCAATAGGGGTTCTCTTTTAATTGCCGATGAATTCGCTTTCGCTTGCATGTGTGCTTCTTACTACTTACCCATTTTATTTGCAAATCAGTCATGAACGTACTATGTAATTGGTTGCAATATGCGTTAACGTTGCACTTTGCACTATCAAGATCCCTCTCCTGAGAACACTGCATGGCCCTCCTTTCGCTATAGTGGAGAAACCGAGGAAGCCTCATTTCAATGTTTGAAATTGCGAGAGGAAAAGAGCCATTTCCGTTCCAATTTCATGGATTTGTTTGGTGAAACCTGGAAATATTAATTCCAATTCCAACCAAATTTTCATTTGCATGTCATATATACAATTTTAACCACACGAAAAGAAAATCCGCTGATAATTAACTCCATCAAATTGACTCTTACGACACTTTTCGGTTCGGCATTCGTATTCGTATTCATTATCGACATAATTGAACAAGCAATCCATCCTTTGAATTGAAATCAGGTCATATCTAAAAATGACCATGGCCATACGATGAATCCTTGCTAGACCAGACCCAATAAATGAATTATCAGTTAAACCGTTTTAAGAATTCATGAGCGTTAATAATCAATAAAAAATTTCATATTCCGACTTTTTTGAAGGGGACAACTTTATCGTCTTTTTAGTTCGAGTCAATTTTTGTAAGTACAATGCGAAATTGTGAGAAAAGTTAAATGTTTTTTTCAACGTGCATTTTGTTCTTCTTCTCAAAGTAAAATAGCTCTAGTAAATAATTAAGCAATGCAAAGTAAAAGAATTTTTAGCTTTCTTTAAGTATGCCTTACGGCATTTCACAAAAATGATTCGATAAAACGCATCTTCCTCATTTATGTGTAGTGTGCAATGTGCAATGTGCATAGATTTTATTTGCCATTTGTCTTGACGTACGTATAACCCGGATATATTGGTCACAGGCCATGGTCATGCCATGCATTATCACTTTTAGCGTACGTAGTCTAATTTAATCTGGTTGTTTTATCGCAATGTATTTGGAACATTTTTGGGCTGGGGCTGGGTGGGATATTGGGAATGGGATTAATGGATCTTACACCAATGGTATCGATATCATCATTTCCATCATTGTCATGATGTCATCAAAGTTCATGCATACATGCATACTATTCCACCACCACCTCATTTGTATGCCCCAGCCCAGCAATACAATGGTACATACCTTGTTATCTACTTCTACTATACTTGATCATAAAAAACAAAAGAAGATGTACAATAGATTATTACATGAATTGAGCTTCATCGCATTGTGCATAGCTTTCCACAAATTCCACATTTTCTGTGGCTTTTGGTGGTCTACTCAACTCCATTCCAGCCAGCAGCTGTAGTAGACAGTGCGGTGCGATCATCTACCTACACACAAACCATTTGTCCTAAATCGCTGCTGTTTACTCCTCTCTCTAACCTCTCTTCTGTCTGGTGGCTCAAAAGCTTTAATACTTCCTCTTCACTAATTTAATTAATTATCCATTTCCTGTTCAAAGTATATAATCCCTAGTTATAATCATAGTTGCTTTTGCCTTCTCCCTTTATACGCTTATTACATTGACATTTCATCAACCTAACCCGTTTGTTTAAATTTTTTAATTGTTGATTAACACAACTGACCTACGAATAGAGGTTGTCACCTGACACGAATCTCCGTTGCGTGCCAGTCAGCAGCTTCGAATTGATTTCGTAAAGTGGAAGCTTGCCGTTAAGTGTGGCGGAAGTGAATGTGACGTTGACGTAGTTTGCAGTGGGAGGAGGGAGGAAGGATTTACAGCTTTGCCTTTGAAGTATTAATTACGAGTAGCGACAAGATTTTTAACGATTGACCCAACAAGCGTTTTTAACTTGCAAATATTAATTTTATATCTTTGACCTACTGAATTTGTTGAATAGTCTTACTAAATCATTTGTCATTAACAAACTAAGCATCATGATGGAGAGTGGACCAGAAGGATACAAGAAAGTTTCCGGTTTCTCAGAAACTGTCTACATTTTTATGACAAGTTTTAAAGTGTGGCTTATCGTCTATGGCCTACTTCTTGTGTCTTTTGACTCCGTGTTCACATATTTCCCTTTGCTACTCATTGGAACGGTGATACTTTTTATGGTGGCCCAAAAGTTCAAGTTGTCACCTGCTCCTCAGGAATATGTTGATGGAATGTTCGGGAAGTCATTCCGACCATCGGGGGAGATTCTCAATCATAATGGATCTGGTCCGACTAGCCCAGGACTCACCGTCAAATCTCGATTGAGCTTTATTTTGTGTTCTCCAGACGAAAATCCTCCGGATGGTGGTCCGCTGACAATAATTGGACACCGAGCCTGTGGACTGGATGCTCCAGAGAATTCAATATCTGCCATTAGACTATGTGCACAGAGGGGATGTCGAGTTATTGAATTTGATGTCAGTTTGACCAAGGATTTCGTCCCTGTTCTCTTTCATGACGACAATTTGGTTCGGATTGCTGGCATCGATAGGGAAATCAGTGAAATGACTTGGGATGAATTGAAATCAATTGACATATCCGTTCAACATCCACTGGGAGAAAAGTTCAGGGGAGAACGTATTCCTTCTCTGGAGGAGGCTATCAATACCTGTCTCTCTCTCGGTGTAAAGTTCATTATCGACTTGAAAGATGAAAATGAGAAGGTAAGCTAAACTAATTGGTCTAAAATGTTATGCTATTAAATTCAACGTTAGTTTATAGATAAATAATCATCATGGTCATTATAATTTCAGGTGATTGATGCTGTGGTTGGAGCCTTTCAAAGTAATAAAGACACAATGTATTCAATGGCTGTAGTTTCATCCTTCTATTTTCGAGTCATATTTGAGGTATGTATGTATAATAATTTTCGATAAAGTTTCAGCTCAGTTAATTTGAGATTGTTAACTGACTTGTAATTGTTACTTTTCACAGATAAGACGTCGAGACCCTAACATCATTGGATGCATGGCTTGGAGACCAGGATATTATCGCTACGTGTCCTGGAATGCAAACTGGGAAAATTGTGAACCTCGTTACAAGAGCATTTGGCAGGACTGTTTGGCTATCGTAATGGACGTCTTTAATGATTTTGCGGTTCGACACATATTTTGGTGGTTTATCGGCCTCTCTGCTCTCCTAGTACACAAGGATGCCTTCACAAAGTAAGATACATTTTAAAACTTTATTACTTATCTTGGTTTTGTGGCCACAACTTTTTATTTCTGATTTTTTTTTTTCAATTTAGAGAGGAAACCTTCCGGTGGATGAAGAAAGGCGTAAGAATATACGCATGGACAGTTAATTCTCCTTTGGAAAAACTTCAGCTGGTACAAAACGTCCAAGTTGGTTATTTAACTGACACATTAGACGGTTGCGAACAAACTACAGCGTCCAATGCCCTCCCACAAATGAGTCAATCATTTGTTCAGCAACAACAGCCGACTGATCTCATAACCACTGACCACTTTTAATTTAATGTTATATTGCTATTATTGCTTATATGGCTTTTGTCAGCTAAACTGTTGAATAATCAGCATAACCAAAGCACAAAACTCAACTTATGTTTGTTGTAATGTTCAAAATATAACCTGTCTATTTCTTTAGCGTCATTCCTGCTTTTAAAGTTGTCTTTAAAAGTTTCATGTTAAAACTGACTTGCTGTTTATCTTCCAGTTTGTAGATTGTCCTGTGCTTTAGTCTGCAGGGTAGCACGTGGCATGATAGCCTCTCAGTTTATTTCAACAATAATGTACAGTACATTGTGATTTGTGATTGTGTTTTACCGTCTATGATCTGAGGAATGTTTTATGAGGCTATTTATAATTTCTTTTTGAGTCAATAGTGTAATGTATGAATGTTACCATTTGTTTTCGCTAATGAGGCTTGTATTTACAAACATATATAGCTTGAGCTTTACAGTAGGTTAGTTTACTATAATTTAGTTTAATCTGTTAGCACTTAGATGAGTGTAAGTGTAATCTATTACAATTTTATAATCTGGAAAGACGAAAAATACCTTGATGAATATTATTTGAAAATAATGAAAAATGTTTGATACATTGACGAGCGGTAAAAGAAAGTCTGAATGAAAAATGATCAAGTGGCAAAATAGCTCATTTAGGATAAGTTTTAAAAATTAAACACCAGCATAAAATGGAGGATGTACAATATGCGGAATATCATAATAGATAAGAATAGTATTTATATGAAATTTTTATGTATTCTAAAGTATTGTTGTACTAATTTATACATTTGTAATGATGAAGCCTAAAGGCAGCACAAAAAAGGTTTTAACTTAATCTGAGCAGCTTTGTTACAAAAAAGGTTTTAGAATAGGTAGTTTATGTTTAGTATTAGTTATTAGGACTTGTTGTAAGTTTTAACTTAACAGTTGTTGTATGCAATGTACTGAAACTGCCCTTACGAAAGTGTTGTTCATCTCTGCAGCTAAAATGATTTTTGTTGTTACGTATATCCCCATTTTGAACTGAGAAAATAAAATCTCAAAATGAATGCCGGCTGTCTATTGAATCTGAATAGAAGAGCATTTTTCAACGGAATTCCATACAATTGGATGCTAAATTATGTAATCAGTAATCAAGTACCTAATCAAAATTAACATATTTGGGCGTTTAGTACTATAAGCATTGGAGAATGTGCACCTTTATCAACTGCTCTTTTGTGAACGTGTAAATATCATAAATTTGCAAATCCACCAGGGCTGTTCCCATATTTTATCAGAGTACGTATCTCCGAAAGTTTTGAATTTTTGTCGAACTCGATAATGTATGCAAGTAATGTTCCTTTGCTTGTGGTACGAATACATGGATAAAGCAAGTTTTTGGGAGGAGGTAAAATAAGATCCTCTAAAGTTAATTTCAAGGGCAGAACAAGGCCAAGAGGACAATAGCTGATTGCATGGTCAGTATCACTATTGGCCTAGAGATTCCAGCCTAGACCAATAATAGAAAATTACATTGCGTAGGTATAATTTGTATGTAGATTCCTTTGTTGCATAATGATAAAATGATAATATCACCTACGATAATGGAAGCCGCCACCTATTACACATCTGCGACCATTGATCCTGCCTAAAACAATCGATTCAATTCTATAAAAGTTCTTTTATGTGATTCATAATCGTCTGTTTCCTATATTTGATTGGCATGCAAAATTCTACCTGTCACTCTCACCCTTCTACCTTTAATCAGATTATCGGCAATTGGCTAATGTGACATTCCAAATACCCAGAGACACAAAATTTTTCCAAAGAATGAATAAGTGAATCATGTACTGGGTGGACATTTGCATTTAGTCAGACAAGTGCAATGATTTTTGGATTTCTCATGTTTTGATTGATTCTCTTGAAAAATAACTTTCGCCAGCAAATGCTAGATTTTCGAATATAAAATGAAAAATTTTGTTTTGAGGCAATACATGACATGAATATGCTTTAATATTCCTACGCACTTAATTCTCCCTTTTCCTTATTACATTTCTTGTCCTGCTCAATATAAGCCCACATTTGCACCATATGCGCACATCAATCATACCTAAAATGTAACACGAACGCTGTGTGCTATGCCGCGCAGTTTGCTACTTCATTTCACTTTTTCAATCTGTAATCTGAACATAATTAGGTTTGCCTTTTCTTTTCATTAAAATTAGACTCCCGACCAAAGTTAATAGCTAATGTAAGAGAACAGAAAACAAATTAAAGGTAGTAATTAGTCGGTAGTTTTGCTGTATTTGAAATTGCTCTTAATGAGTGGTTCCTTTTTTGTCACCAGAAAGCCAGCTCGCAATTTCGTTGCAATGCGTGTAATAGTCGACACGAGCAATTATTAGCCAGCAAGCCATACCATATAAGTCTGTGAAAATCAGCAGTAGTCCAATAATCCCAGCCCAAACATCATGAATTTTGAATTGTTGTGGAAAAAAATGAAGTCATTATTGTCATAAATTAAACTAGCATCAGGTACAATATTTCATGGTGAGACGCGTCACTTTTTGTTCACGAAGCATTACATTTTTTTTAATGTGCAACATATGCTACAATTATCTTCAGGTAAAGTATTTTAAACCCAATTTTTCACAGCAGTAATGCACGACGTTCAAACCGAAATTTCAGCGATTACATTTTTCTATTTCAAAAAGGAAAAATTATGAATATATGATGGCCAGGCCACATATCATTATCATTATCCCATGTGGTCCTGTCTTGTCGAGTAATGTAAGGATAATCTTGGGTTGAGTTGAGTTTTCAACATGCAGGAAAAAATATGTAGATTATGCATAAAAGTTTATATATTAAGCCCACACACATTCTACTCCAACAACCAACCTGACAAACATTTTTACATCACATCATCGCATCTCTGAACTGGAGGAAGAGCAATTTTAATTTGATCATGTTTTGTTTTCTACCTTGTCGTTTGTCATGGTCGTGTTTTGGATCGAACTCCTAGTAAAAATGCTAGTGACTCAAAAAAAGTAAAATCACTTAAAAATACATTGCCTATGCATGGATGTGTGTCATTTAATTTGATAGGATCAATAGGGAGATTACAAAAGTAGACATAAAAGGTGATCGCAATCATTAATCATGTTAGAAATCTTCATCCAAGCGTAAGCGTTCCATTTTATTACTAATCCCTCAAAAGAGAACAAGTGGCAGAAGCTCAGAACTTCTAGTACATTAATGGAAAAGTGATACAATACGAGACGAAAGTGATATGACCAAGCTAATTATGTCAATGTATGCACGCGGATAATAATGATGAAGAAGATTCATACAACTATTGTACCTATCCACCCTCTTTTTTCCATAAAATTCTCCATCCGCCCAATTTGGAAATTTAGATGAGATACTGATTCGCATTTTGTTGTCGTTGTGCTGGACTCATCTCACAATCTCACCCTCCGTTTGGCAAGTTTGCAAGGTATCCAGAATAATATGGGCATTTCAAAACACAACTTTAGGTCTTTATTTTAATGACTTGTGTGAATGAAAATAATCAAATGGCAGGTTTTTCAAAGAAGACCGGTGAATGGAACGACTTAATGCAGGTCGAGTTTCTAGGTTTTCTAAATAAAGTAATCCTGCTGTGAATAGCTTCCCGAATCCTCTTGAAAAATTTGCAATTTTTCGTTCAATGGTTTTGAGCAAAAATGTAAACCTCAAAACTGCGCCACTAAAGTCGCCTACGTATTTGTAAAGTATGCGCCAAATGGGATTTGTATAATAATGTTTTGTTTTTACTTTCCGTGCAAGTGAGCACGCAAAGTAGGCATGAAATACCTGATAACCTGATCTTCATCTGCCCAATTCAAAACGTAAAGGGCGAGGTAATGGTCAATGGGAGAAGTCTTTAGAAATTTTGTTGAAAAGTGATTTATTTAAGTGAGCTGCCTCTGAGCAATTGAAATTGGCAAAATGGGCTGTACTATAGGAGAAATTTTAAGAAATCAATTGTTGTAAATTGTACGTAAAGGGTGATGTGGAATAAAGGCCTAAAGACAAAAAGGTGGTTTCCTTCCCATTTCCTTTTTTATGCTGGTTTCAATCTCTGCTTTAGTCGATATCGATCAGGTAGACATAAGAAGATAAACTCCATTGTTTATTTCACTGTTTGCTGCGAAGATGAACATGTTCACCTGTCCGTAGGCTAAATTATGTGGTCCAAAAAACGAACCTATTAATTTGCATTCGTGCGGGGGTGTTGGCTACAGGGTAGGCACATGAGTAAAGTGTGAGAGTTGTACGTTGAAGATTTGCAGTAACGTTTACATTGCAAAGCACATGTAGACATTTAACTTTCTGTAGCATGACTGAGAACTCACGTGGAATGCTAATTTTAAGTATTGGCTTGACATTGATCTTGATTGTTTGTGCGAAATTAACAGGCATTTTAAAGGATTACTCTGTTTCTCTGTTCTTCCGTCTCTGACCGCCAGTAATGTACAGTGCACAACTTATAAACTTTATAATTTAGTAAAATACTTTGTAGATTAAATGTCTTTTTAAGTAATGTGATGATAAACCTTTTTACTGATGGAGTAAATCAGTTGAGTTTAAAAATGAGGGGAAAATGCAAAGTTTTATCGAAGTCTTCTGTACAACGTTACAAGTCACAATAATGGTTTGTTTTCAATTTTCACATTCCCATAAATCTTTTTATGACCATTTCGCATTCGTGTGTTTTCGCATTCACATAAATACCACCTATATTCATTTTTTCGCGTTTATAATGACGAAGATCATAATCATAAATTAAAAAGAGATACCATTATTACCCACAAAACTAAGCACCGCATGCGTGAACAAAATGAAAACAAAAAATAAAATCAGTAAGGACAAATAATAAAAGTTGAAAAATCAATGTAAAATTTAATAGTAACAGAAAAGAAGATGGCAATGTTTTTTATGTACGCCAGGTCATGTTACAGCAACTCCAACTACTACTGCAAAACATCCACTACAACTGCCTTATGGGCTCTCAGGTTTTATGCACATTTTTTACCACTTGCCATTTTAAAAATTATCGTTGTTGTTATAATAAAATATCATAGAATGATGTGATGTCCCTAATTTTATTTTATGGTAACAGCAGACACGACCAACTTGAAGGAATACAAGTGAAAAAGGTGGAGTCTTGCTTTCAGCAACTATTAAGCCTTCAAAAAAGTGCAGATGATAAGAATGATGATGAGCCATATTGTTTGCATGAAACTTTTTCCCTGTCCTCTTGTACCTGTCTGATTTCACATGGGCTTCTGCGTGTAATAAGCTTTTGGTGTGATGAAGATGATACTGATCTATGATGAACTATGACTCGACCAACTCTTTTTATAAATATGGCTGGAGCCAGCCAAAACGTAACATATATGGACATGTCTCTCTCATCTCTGTAGTTGTTTGGTATTGATAAATTTTTGGAAGTAGGCATGCTAAAAACTTGTTATATACCCGCTCATGTTGTTTTAAACTGTGGTAATAATAATAAGTAACAAAACATCGACGTAGTTTGTAAAAAGACACTTTTTTCATTTGGCGTAGTATGTTATTTTATTTTAATGGATTTTTTTAAAATCAAGTGACGATAATATAACAATAATGATGATACGATGTGGAAGAGAGCTCTAATATGGAGGAGCACATTTTATTGACAGTGAGACAGAAAATAACAGATATAGCGTAGGTTAGTGTGTTTGGTAGAGGGATGAATAATTATGATTAGGTTTAATGATGATGACGATGATTACTAGGTATGGATGAACATTACCTGTATGTTTATATGAGGACGATTCAATGATGATGAGGACGACTCGTTCTACCTTCAAGCTCAGTTCACTTTTGTCCTCTGAAGTGAAAACTAAGAAAAGGGAAAGTTATCTCTTGACTTGTTGTTGTCCGCAGAGTGCAGCTTATATAAAACTTCGGGTTTTTAAGAAGCGACGTATTTTTCAAGTTTGGCACGATGGTGAAACTCAAGGAATATCTTGGTAAATGCATTTTATTGTGAAAGTGAAAAAGAGTCGCAAAATAAATCTATAATTAATTGTGTTTGTAATCTTATGTGGGTAACTTCAGACACGACCTTTCGTAGGGGGACTGGAAAGAAATCCTCTGAGTTAGCAGCTCCCAGTCCGAGCCCTACGAAATCTGGCTCGTTCACGTATGACCGAATTCCGGATTCGTTATCCCCAACTCCATCGCCTATATCTCCTTCGTATTAGTCATCGAATGGATTTCGGAGTCGGAGTCCGTCCCTTGAGTTCCGGACAACTGTTGTGGACCCTGGAGCTGTGCATTTAAATGGCAGCAATGGCCACTACCGCGAGTGCTTTTCCTGCAAAATGCCCATTTTTGATGTAAGGAGAATGCTAATTTTGTTTTGGAGAAGATAACTATTAAAATTCAGTAGCTATAATACTGGATTATGGTTCTCGTGTAGTTTCAGGAAAGTTTGTACGCTCAGGATCGATCCTGGCATTCCGATTGTTTTACCTGTACACATTGTACTCGCAAGCTGGATCCTGAGACCTGCAAGGAAAAGAATGGGCAACCATATTGTCCGATGGATTACAATGCACTGTTTCTTCCCAAATGCTATGCCTGTCGAAAGACCATTCCTGATGTATTCCTTCTGTTTTACAGAAGCTAACTTTCCATATTTGTCACAAGTTGAAAAACTTGATTTTTTTGATAAATATAGCATGTCATAATGAAAACTTTTTCTTCCACAGGGTATTATTCCTGTCCATGTTTTGAAGGATTACTACCACCCGGTACGCTTTAGTTTTTTGAGCTTTGAGACTCAAAAGTTCAAACTTTAATGGGAAACTCTAACAATAATTAATTATACGTTGACTCGTTTTAAGGAATGCTTTACGTGTCGTAAGTGCTGTCGAGTACTTTGTCCATATGTCCACTTTGAGCGGAACGGTGCATTCTACTGCGAGGAAGATTACCATTGGCTATTTTCACCAAAATGTGCAACCTGTGCTGAACCAATTCGGGATAAAAATGTATGTTGGGAAGTGGGCGCAAGTAAATGGAGTTATAATGGCATCATTTATTTCGTTAATTTATTTGATGCTCGTTTATAGAAAATGACTTTGGCCATGGGAAATACATATCATGAGGAGCATTTTGTCTGCTACGAATGTACACGACCGCTAAGTGGGAACAATTTTTGGAAGAAAAATGGAATGGTCTATTGCGAAGATGACTACCACAAATTATACTCACCAAGATGTGACCGATGTCAGGAACCCATAAGACATGTACGAATTGTTGCGGGAATAAAATATATTTAGTCGGTGCCCTCTAGTCATATCGTAATAACTTTTTCTTTACTTTAAAAATCCACAGGGTGGGCTTCTGGCACTCGGTAAGAAATGGCATCGGGATTGCTGTCTCCGCTGTGAAATCTGCGATAAAATACTCAAGGAAGATAATTACTACACGGAGAACAACAAAGCGTACTGTCGATTGGATTGGATTAAGAATTTTGCTCCAAAATGCCACGACTGTAGGCGCCCTATTGGCGAAGTGCTTAAGGGCACTGCAATTTATGCACTTGGAAGACAGTATCATCCTGTCTGCTTCGTTTGCCTGGTACGTGAATTGATTTTGGGGTAATGTGAGATACTAGTTTTTACTACTAAACCATATATTTGCTTTTGCCAGGACTGCAACAAAATTTTGGATGGCGAAACTTATTACCCTGTTGAGGGGGAGCCTTTCTGCCAAGAACATTACCATAATAGGACATGTGTTGACTGCTTGAAATCCCGATCAGAGAGAATTCGTCAGCATGAAAAAATTCTGAAATCAGGACAGGAACGGGTGAAAAGTTCAATGAGCAGAAGGAGCATTAGTCCTTTATCGGTGATGTTTGGGGGCAATAGTTTAACCAGAAGGCCTAAATCCAGTCAGATTTAAATGATGCCAGTGACAATGACTCAGGAATTTGTTATGTACATGTATACTAAAATTACTTGTGTATGCACATACTCATACACGATTGACTTTCTCTAATCTACTGTGGTGCTAAGCTATAATGTTTTTTTTTTAAATCTCGACATTTGTCAATTCAATTTTCACATTTTCTCATCTCACTGCTTTTAAGTGTACAAATTGCAAACTCATGAAGTGCATACTTCCCTACTCACGCTTGCTATACCAAATGCTTGTGGTGTCTGTACCAAATACCTCTGTAGATACACAACAATTTTTCATCTATCATCTTTTTCCATACTCAAACAAATGTACAATATAACTTCTATACGTAATGATTAATTATTGGGGCAAGGTGGAACTGAAATGTAAAAAAATCTTTTCATGAACTTTATGTCCATTTATTTGTAATTTTCAAATCAAACAATTACCTCATTAATCTAAATAATTTCAATTTACAATAAAGAAAACAGTGTTTCAAAGTATAAAAACTGGTAAATTACATTCTTGTCAATAATGCACATTCAAAACCATCTCATTCACTCACTTTCATTCAACACTGACTAATGGTATATTCATTGCATATTCAACCGTGACATAATCATAATATTCTGTATCAACACAACAAAAATACATACAACAACTAAGGTAATCATAAATACAAACGATTCGTATAGGTAATTATTTAAATGCATTAATATACTGTCTAGTTAGAGTGAAAACGTTTCATGCAAAAAGACCCGAGATAAGAGAAAATGAGAAATAGTGAAAATGACTTGTAATATCTTTGTGTAATGAACACCTTTGGGGTAAGCTGAGACACACTTGGGTGGGGAGAACGCACACGATGAAGGATTTTCTTCCTGCATCAACCTCAAAAGCGATCTTCAGACTCGCGAATAACAAAGTTTGTGTTCGTGATGGACATTCTGGAGACCATTGTTTGACTGTTTGGATCTGCGACTCCAGGCGTTTTGGATTTATCTTTAAAAACAGACACAATGCAATACAATATGTTTCCTACACTTTCAAAAATTCTCAACATTCTATTCTGCAACTTACTTGAATGGAAGGTGACTCTCGTTGAGGATTGAAAGCTTCCAGGGAACAATACAGATTTCATTGCCATTCTATACTGCTTGTTCATAAATACATAAATGATTGGATTGACGCATGCGGATAAATACACCAAGACATATCCAACTACATGAGTCACTAAACAAGAAACAAACAAAAATTATTTTCACAATGCAGAAAATATTTTTTTTAACCAATAAAATTATAAGCACATAATAAAACTTACCTGGATACTCGACACATTTGTCTGCAGTTTTGACTATTGTAATGGGAAGATAACAAGCCAAGAAGGACACAAAAATTACCAATACCATTTTTGTAATTCTCCACTCATTCTTCCTCGTTTTTGTTTCCCTAATATCAGATCTAGCTGAGTGACGACGCATTCGGTTTTCTGACCTGGGATTGGAAATTTACGAATCAGATCACACAATCCTCATCAAAAATCTTATTACTTGGTATGATGGAGTTGTAAAAATGTGTTACATACTTTCTGACTGTCCAAAATATTTTTACATAGCAGAAAATGATAACACTGCAAGGAACTACAAAAGCAATTATGAATAGTGCTGTTTTCGATGAGATCCCGTTTTCTGATTCGATTATAGTGCATGTCTTCAGCCTGCTATCGTAGCCAAATCGACCTGTTTATTTGCAATAAGAAAATTTGATTAGCATACAAATCAGGTCACGATTTATAGAATACCTGCAATTTCTCACTTACCCCAAAGACCTAACAGGGTTGGAAGCTGCATAAGAAAGCTAAACACCCAGCAAAATCCAATCATCAAACCGATCCCTAACGGCTTGTAAACTTTTGTGTACAGCGTATGACTTGTGATCATCATATATCTGAAGAAATTGTTAAAAGTGTTGATTTTTATTGTAAACATTTTATTCTGGCTCTTTAAACTGCAAATTAAATACTTTACATATTCTGTGGTAAACATTAGTTCAGAGAACTATCCATACCTGTTGATACTAATCATTGCAATAGAAAGCAGAGATACTCCCAAGTTACCATATCTCATCAAGGGGAAAATCGTACAGAGCACATCCCCATGAATCCAGTCTCGATTTATAAAGTTAGACGCGCTAAACGGAAGTACCAGCAGACAAAAGAGAAAGTCTGCTATGCATAAGCTACAGAAAGCAGAACAAATTATTGGCTGCGTTGAAAAAATGCATCTTGCATATCATGTCATAATATCGTATCTGCTCTCCTTATGTGCAATCAGCAGATTCTCTAACCTGTTTATGCATTATGCGATACATTTCAGCTTACCTGACTATAAAGGCTGCAGCAATGTTTCGCACTCTTTGACACTTGAGTAATGCTACGATAGTGAGCGCATTTCCAATTAAGCCCACAATAATTGTTAAAATAATCATGGTTGCTCCAAAGTTGAGAGCCCAGGTTGGAAACCTAAATAAACAGTGACGATTTAAAAATACGTTATTGGAAACTCTCTTAAATCTCTGCCAAGACTAGGTAGCAACACACGCGTCAAACCGTGTTGTTTTATTTTATTACCTGGAATACTCTGAGATCGTTTCATTCCCACACGCTTCTTGCCCCATTTTGTAACTAGATTTGGTATAATTTCTGCTTAAAATGCAGCGTGAGTTAATTACATTCTTTATTTACTCTCGTTTTTCCAAATGCTCTGTTATTGGGCTAGTTTCGTTGAGCCTAATACATATGCTCAAATTTTCCTATGCTTTTTTTACCAATTCAGATAAAATAGTTTAAGTACAAAGAGAAAAATACCAACATAAAAACCACGAAGCACAGCATGAATCGGTCGTTTACATGAAACTCTTTGCTAAAGACCGTGCCACCTCACTTGACTGTTGCAGTGTGAGTCAATTTGTTACAGGCCAAATCACTTTTTTAATTGTACTTGACCACAAGCACACGTGCATTTCAATTCGAGCTCTTGTGTTTATCAAATTGGTATCATCAAACTGCATTTAATCCTTGTTCACACTGTTGCTTAAATTATAACTACATATAACCTTGCATAATGTGCATTGATTGTGCTTCCAAACTGAGTTTTAGTGCAGCAGTCACCAGTCAAAAATCATTCCCATTGTACTTGTATGCATAAGATTGTTTAAATACAATATCAGCCTATCAATAATCAATACATAGAAATCAAATCATGTATCACTTCACAGCAAAAACAAAAACATCACGTTCATTGCTCATATTTTCACATTGATTACCAATACGATATACTGAAGAGAGAACACTAGCGTGCTTCAACATGTACTTGTGAAAATTACACATTCCAAGATTACACTCTGGTTGAATTTTGGATTATTGTATTTCATTTAGTAAAAGTTTTGGGTCACGTTGATTTACACGCTGACGGTAGTTGTAGACCACTGGAAAAACCAAATATTTTAGTACAAACAGTTCAATGTTTGCATTTTGTGAGAGTTTTGACGGTTTCAACAATTTAGGTATTACGATGCATTCATTTTAAACTGCTTTGACACACTTTTAATACTATTAGTCATTTCACATTAACTTTTGTTCATTTGCAATATTTAATACAGCGTTAGTTGTAAAGTGCAATAGACTTCCAATCGAACATTAGATTATGAAATAGTGATTTGAACAATTTCTTTGCTCAGCATTGCAATACTGAAAATAGTGCGGGTTTAGTAAATCTCTTCTAGAGCCTTTTTGTCACGAACGCATATAGGTATAGTCACATCTATACTGTTGGCTTGTGTTGATTTGTTGGGGATGAATTGCTCAAGACATTCTCAGTGAGCTTCATGGAAAACGCGAATACGTATGCATGAAATCACGTTTTAGTGAGAGTTGTTCATTGCAAGTTTCTATCCATAATCCATTCAGGATGAAATCCGTCTCCAACCACGCTGAACTGTTGTGTCACAGCAAGAACTTGTCCACATAACCTTTTTGGGGCATTAGCTTCTAATCAGTTTGCACTTTTGTGTTGTGAATGATCATCATTCAACTTCCCCTGCAAAACTTCTATTTACTCTGCTCTATTCCACACTTTGCTATTTATTCTAAAAACGCCTCCTGTATTCACAGACGCACAAGTAAAAACTGCGACAAGCCCCAACGAAGATTTCTCACTGAAGACTATTCAGAAGATTTAGAGAACCCAGTGGGAAGTCTTTCCCCGAGACAGTAGACAGTGTGAGTGTGGTTTCAAAAAAATAGATTTTAATTGCAAAATACAAAAACCCAAGAAGCAACAGTTTCTAGTAGTCTTGATGTTTGGTCTCACTTGGATATAGACATGTACACATATTTATGTGTTTATTGTAGGTTCAATGAAGAAGGCCACGTAAAGAGATGGATGATCAGATTAACAACTTCAAATGTATATTTTGTTTGAGAAATGGGACCTGTCACAATTTTTGGCATTGGTTTTTAGCTACAAACAACGGAGACATCAAAATCACAGTCACACACACAAAACCACACATGCACCGCACCAGTGATTGTGAACAACATCCGACTACTGAGAACACACATTCCTTTTCAAAATATGCAGCAGATGCCCATAAAAAACGGAACGAATAATGCACTCTTAAACAATTTCACTAATACGAAGAGTAATATTCAACAGCAACAGCGTTTCTTTCATAAACACGTGTTCTTCAAACCTATGAAAGCAGAAGGGTTCTTCAAGATTGGAAAGAAAGTAGCAAAAAATTAAAGGAGAAAGAGAATCTTTGTAATGGAATCTATGTGGGAACGATTGGAAAAGTAGCTTGTCAAAAATTTCTTGTGTGTGGGGTTGGTTTCTTCTTCTAAATTTAAATAACGTATAATATGTCTCTATGCATTGATCAAACTGTCAGCCATCACATTATACAATAAATTTAAACTCTCCGAAAATACTCCTGACAATTACAGCTTGACATTGAATATATTGAAGTTGAGCAGATAAATAACATGTAGTCATTCCTCCACCCACCCCAACGTAAATCCTTTCCTCCTGAATCAGCTTCTCCAATTTGTGATCTGAACGTTGCTGTATGTGGCGTCTTGTTCCATGTCTCTGTTCTCTTGGCAAGATATAATCAGTCGATGATGAAGTGATGGCGTATTATGCAATCCACAGTTCCATATCACATCCCACTATAAATAAACTGAAACGTCTTCTCTCTTTCCATTCGTTATTTTTTGAGCGACAAATTGCGATGAAAATGATCCTCATGAGAAAAGGAAATGAAAGAGAACTTCTTTGTTTTTCATTCACACAAGATATTATTATGCGTTTGCATGCAGTATTGAAATGGCACTTGGAACTGTTGCAACTCATAAACCAAACCACAAAAAATCTTTAGCGGTCCAAAATCCATAATAATGTGGAGTTATGTGAAAACGTCAAAACAGGATTAGTGGTGGCAGTATTATTTAATTTTATTATTACTGTTATAAGTATGTTCTCTCGTCGCGTTCCTTCCCCCTCCTGTCTTTCATTTATGTAAGTGGTTTATAATGCCTACTTGTATTCACCACGACCACTTCACATCATCTGAAATCTGATACGATTACACGGACATTTTCTTCTTAGGTTTTTGGTAATGTGGTGATTGATATTGTGTGTCTCCATCTTCACATGATGAAAAATTTTTATTCAAGACGGATTTTTCTTTTTGGTAAACGCAAAATTACTCACGTTTCAATTACATTTACGATAACTCGCGACGTTTTTAATATTAAGTTTACGACTCCAATGAAGATCACCAAAAGTCACACGAAGATCAGTGAAGAAGTCGCGGTTGTCGTTATTATAATATTTATTTTTCACCAAAGAGTTTTACTTTCTTTCCATAAATGTCTGTGTATCTTCTTAACTTTTTTTTCAGGTTTACAGAATGTGTGGACTACTCAGACCGTCTTCGTTTTATGTTTGCATTGATACTTCCAAAGAGGATTTATTTTTCGATGTTATTTTTCATGAGAAGTAATAATTATTTATCGCGTCACTAGCTATAAGGTCGTCTTCCTTCATTTCTTTCAGGCTATGCTGCGGTTGACTTGAACTACCTATTTTGGATACTGATACTGAATTCTTTTCTCGCCTCCTCGATGATAGCAGTTACTACACAACTTCAGCTATGGTATCATGTCATAATAATATGACCATATCATACTGTTGATGGCTACATACACGTTTGCTTCAAGTCTGGAGACCTTTACTCCATGATTTTAAACTCACGTCTGACAGTGTCAGTCAAGTCATGAGTGAGAGTACAAAGACTTGACTTGCCATCAACCAAAATCAACAGCTTCCAAACTTGTTTGTATTGTAAATTGAAGTACATCATTTTTGGTAGCACTCTAGGAATATCGTGTTGAGTACACACCAGTAAAAACCAAGAGGAACAATAGCTACGGGTCAGTTTAGTAATGTGTGATTCCTTTATGATGAAGTACTTACAGTACAACTAATAAAAACAAATGATTATCGTTTCAAACCAAAACTACGAGCTGAAAAGGATGATATGATATGATGGCAATAATTATGATATCCATCTTGTTTTCTCGCCCACGTCCATGCATATATCATATATAAACAATAGGATATTGTCTATACTGACTATCTAACTTTGTCGTCATCATTTTTGGTCCTGTCCATCCTCCTCCTCCTGACTTCTCTTGTCACTTTTTATAATGATAGTGTGATGTGTGATGAATAAAACTGTCTTGTGATTACAAGGGTGTCCTTTGGTGTCTCTAAGTAAGTAGGTGCATTTGATTTCAGGATGACACATGCCTACGTGTGATGCGATGATACCGTTGTGTACGTCTCCCTAC
>JAQIXX010001957.1:0-28335 GCA_034700605.1 Willowsia nigromaculata | reverse complement strand
TGACATTTGGGATTCCGGAAGAGTCCCTCTGACGAGGGTGGTCCTTCATTTTGTTATACCAAACCTTATGTTCCCAGAAGATAGCTTCAGTGCTATATTTTTGGAAACTGAGTTTCGTCGAAGGTGGGAACAATAGCAATAGCCATAATCGTCTTCTATTTTAATTTGGCATGTAAATTATGTACATCTATGGTTTATGGTTTTGTCCCTATTTTACATGAAAATATTCCGTAAGTACTTAGCATATAATGAGTTTTAGAAGACGATCCATAATTCTGTCTAAAATTTGAGTTTTTCCAAATCATAATTTACGCAATATTTGTTGTCTCCTAAACATTGATTGCATGGGATGATCTACAAATTACATTTTGAACTTTAAATGTCATATCGTATATATATCATTTATCTTATCCCTTCATATCTCATGCTCACATCAAATACTAAAATTTTACAATCAATAAATCTAGCTAAATGTATTAACGCATCATTTAACACTGGTAAGGCTGGCAAATATTAATAAGTTCTTACTTTAGACTTATAACCATGTATTGTGCAGTCAAATCTGATATAATAGAAATGCAAACTCCAATTATTTTACTTTCATTATACATGCTTGGGGATCGCCTTGCATGCTTTATTAAATGAAAGGAGAAAAGGATAATGTAAAGGCATGTAATTTGTGTACATCTATGGTTCATGGTATTGTCCCTATTTTACATGAAAGTATCCCGTAAGTGAAAATCGAATAATTATTTAGCATCTAATGAATTTTAGAAGACGATCCATGATTTTGTCTACAATTTGAGTTTTTCAAATCACAATTTACGCAATTTTTTTTGTCTCTCGACATTTGATTGCATGTGGTTAACTAAAAAATACATTTTCAACTTTAAACTGTCATATCGTATATATATCATTTATTTTACCCAATCATACAGCATGCTCACATCATATTCGTTGTGCTTCAAAAATCGTTTGCAAAAGTACATTTCAAAGCGTTTCTCTGAAATTTGGTTCAAATCTACTTCACATATCTGGAAACCTTAACCCAACTTAATAATCACAAGTTACATTATCCCTTTCTCCTTGTTTATAAAAACATGTAAGGCAATGTACCTGACCGTTTTCCCCAGCACGTATAAAGAAGCTAAAATTATTAAAGTCTACAATGCTATTTAATCAGATTTAACTCCACAATACGAAGCTTTAAATAACACATGTTTGCCAGGCTTACCAGTGTTAAATGATGCGTTAATAATTCTAGCTACATTTATTAATTTTAGAATTTGAATTTTAGTATATGATATGAGCATGGTGTATGAATGGGTAAAATAAATGATATATATGCGATATATTTTAAAGTTGGAAATGTTTTTTAGTTAACCACATGCAATCAAATGTCGAGAGACAAAAAATATTGCGTAAATTATGATTCCAAAAAACTTGAATTCATTATATGCTTAACAATTATTTGATTTTCCCTTACGGGATATTTTCATGTAAAATAGGGACAAACCCATGAATTATAGAGCATGAGTAAAAATATATCTTTTTCTTATTAATATTTAAGGGCCAAATGTCGCCAACAAGCGAAGCAAGCCACTCATTCAGAGAAGAATTCGGGTAGTATTAAAGCAAGCAAAAAACTGAAAGCTTCCAACAACAATGTGACCTCGCCGACCAATAACAACAATAACAGTAATAATAACAACAACACCAGCACTATCAACAACAATAACAATAGTTCAAATCAGAATAACAACAATGGACCGAACGGAGGAGGTGGGAGCTCACAGCATCCTGTGATCACTTCTCATTCTCACAATGCCCACATCCATTCCCATCACCATTCCCAGTCACACTCCTTGTTAGGTGGAAGCAGTGGAAGTGGGGGAGGCACCAGCTTAGGAAACAGTCCAGACGTTTCTCAATCACCACCTTCAAGTCTACAAACTGGCCACAGTCATCATCATCATCATTCCGCAGCGTTAAACAATCATCATCGGGACTCTCCATATAAGTTACCCCCACTGACATCATCAAATGCCTCATCAAACTCTGGTAGCACGGGTCCTGGTGGAGTTCCTAATTCCGCTTCAAGTCATCATCATTTAAATTCGGGCGTTTCTGCAGCCGCCGCAATTACTTCTCATCTTCATCATTCCTCGTCCAACGGAACTGGACACTCACATTCTCCAGCTGGATATGGCTTGTGGTCAACTGCCTCCCTTAGCCCCATGGGTGATTTAATGTCTTCTCAAGGTATTTACATGAAATGGTCCAAATGCGCAATCCTTTTACCTGCTTGTTATTTTCCCTTCAAATACGTTCCAAAAAACAAAGTAAATCTTTCCCCATTATCCATACTCAATACACGCACACAAATAATCTCAATAACAAGCACTTAAATCATTCTCTCCTCTTTCTGGAAAAAGTATGCGGATTAAGGAACAATATTTTTTATCAACATTTTCAATCAGTCATCGAGTGCATAAAAAGAGTAAACAAATTACCACGATGCACTCGACTCCTTTTCTTTCCTCTGAATGACAGTCCCATTAAATAATCCCTTTATTTCACTTAAGCCAACGGATTATCATCAATTTACTGACTTTAATCTTTTTGGATTAAAGTTGCTCTTCTCAGTTGTCCTATCCTTTTGCCCCTTTCTTCTTCCTCATGATTGCACCTACTCCTTATCATCGTACATATTTGGAAAACACAATGCTTTACGTAATCATATTTATCTGAAAGAAAAGTATCGATAATATGCTATATGGACGCCTGCATTTTTTGTTTTGTTTTCAGGGTCCCTAATGACCTCAAATTGTTTGGATCGGTCAAACTACATGGGAAATGGAGGTATGGGGATGGCCATGAGTGGCCACTCAACATCAATGGCTCATCAAGGAGCATCCTCTTGTTACAGTCAGAACTACGGTCCTTCATCTTATTACAGTAATATGGATTATCTGTCATCCTCTCAGCTTAATGGGCCGGTAAACCATTTCGCTTGGTGAACGAAATCAAAATAATATTTTCAAGTAGCTGAAAGGTGTATGTCGGCGATTTTGATTCCTCATATTTGTACGTAGACTTCTGCTCTTACCGCCGTTGTAACCAAATAGTGTATATTTTTTCTGTAAGTTTTTATTGTTGAATTTATGTTTTGCATGAACACGTTACGTCAAAGCTTTTTAATACAAAGAGCATATACAACATGCGTACATTAGTATATAGAAAACATAAAAAGTAGAAGAGTACATTTTTGTAAATACGCAACATGTAATTAAGTGAAATTGATTTGACAGTAATATAATTAATGATATTAAACGACAACCGTATCCCTTTGTATTTAAATCCTTTTTAAGCGAAAATTTCTGTCCAAGTAATATTAAGAAATGTAGTTAGGACTTTTAGAAAACTGGAGCAACTTAAACTCAAGAAGAGCATTTCAAATCAAATTGATTTTGATGGTTAGATAACATGCCATTACAAAAGCAGTAGTAAAAATTGCGAATGTAAATATAACTGTAAATAAGGTGGTATGGCATACTTAAAAATGTGTAATGTCAATATTTTCTAGAAATTTTAATTAGCAAATACCTCGTAATTTGTAAACATGCCTAAACATTATTGATTAGGTATATTGGTATATATACAGTAATCTTGCAATAGAGAATTGATTTTAAAATATACTTTCGAATTATTGTATATTTACATAAAAACCCGGTAGACTATTAAGTATAAAGCACGTAAGAGAAGCACTTGCCAAAATTGTTTTCCTCATATATTCAGATTTCGTATAATATTTGTGATCAAGTTGTCTAGATAAAACTGCACTTTCTTTTTAATGCATTAATTTCATCAATCTGACCGAAAATGTAAAAAACGAGTTTCTTGATGTGTGTTAATAAAAATATGTATTTGCTAGGTCCACTCTCTTGTTATGACTAATCTTGGACAGATACCGATTCATTCGCTAAGTTCATCTGCCTTGTCTCCTTTGTCATCCACGTCTCCATCTTCCATATCGAACAATCTTTTGTGCCGTACGCCACCACCAACTTTACAACTTGTATCATCATCAGTCCCTCCATCAAGCTTGGCTCCTTTGAGTCCAGTTCCATTGTCCAGTCTTGCACCTATACCAGTGCCCACAGATATTATGAACAGTAGCATAGGTATCTTTGGATTCTAGTCCTGATAAATGCTGGAAACATCAGAGTTTCCAAATTCTTTAAATCTTTGATACTTGACATGCAATTTTTCTCTCCATGAAAAGCTAAGCGGAACATATAATTCCTGCACCAGCAGTAAATGATCTCTTGCAAAAATGCTAATATTAGAAGATATAATGTAAGACTTTCTATTAGCATGTATGAAGCAAAAAGTATGGAAGTATATC
This sequence comes from Willowsia nigromaculata, assembly GCA_034700605.1. Taxonomy (NCBI): domain Eukaryota; kingdom Metazoa; phylum Arthropoda; class Collembola; order Entomobryomorpha; family Entomobryidae; genus Willowsia; species Willowsia nigromaculata. The sequence goes on along the minus strand of JAQIXX010001957.1, from coordinate 23,927 downwards.
CAAACCAGAACTTGATAAAGTTTTTTTGGTGGAGGAAAGAGAATTTTTTCATGAAGCTATAGCTATACTGCTATGAACGTGTCAACATTTTACGATATTACTCTAAAGGATTCCTATTTCAAATTAAATCAAATATTTTTAACACACTTGACTCATTATAGTATTAAATGCACTTCAAGAAATCAGATTCCTAACTAACAATACTATTTAATATAGGAAAACAAGCAATTTAAATGTGCTAGCAGTTAGTAAGTGTATGAAATGGGGATAAACCCATTGCTTGCGTGAAACATACAATTATGAAAAGTATGCATGTGAAAAAATCGCATAGAAATTTCCTGCTATTAACGCCTGAGTGTGTATGGGAAATATTCAACAATACGAGTAATGCTATGAATTATGAATGCTTTGAGTTGCTACTAATAAGAGTAAGTTAATGTTATGTAATATCAAATATAGGTTTACATACATATTTATGCACTTGTACAAAACGACTAAATGTATGACGATCAAGACCATAAGTTTCTCCATCGTTAGAGTTTTAAAAATTAATTTCTGTATAGCATTATGATGTAAAATGTATTTTGAAAATGTATAAATTCCATGAAAGCAGTAACAAATGCTTCATGTTACGGTATAAGCGTAAAGTAAATTATTATACATTACTATTATCAATATTTGAATGGTACACATCATGACCAGGTTTTGTTTTAATCAATAAAGTTAAGGTAATTGATTTTTTCCAAGTTGCATCTCATTGTTTTTATATCACTTCATTTCAACTCCATCAGTTACATGCACAAATCCTAATCACTTTTTAACGATCTCAGTGTGCCCCAAACTCACACGTGTGTGCAATTCATTAGATAATGCTTTACTATTGGCTTACTTTTTCTTCAATTTTTTTCTTCTCCCTGACTTTTAGGAAGTTGCTTATTTACATCGTGAGAACATTGCATTAAAAGTAAAAGCATCCTTTGCTGCAAAGTGGAAAATGAATGAACTAACCTTACCATACGAGCTTTTTTGCTTGTGCTGGGCAGTATCGTGTATCGTCAACAAAGAGTTTGTATTCGTAAAGAAAAGTGTATTGGTAAAAATTAGCACGAATCCAAACTTATTTATATGGTGGCAAATCCCTGAAATAAGAGAATAATGAAATCATGCATAATACAGTACCTTCAACCAGATCGACTTGAACAATATCCAGTATTATGAAAGCCAGTGAACCAAACTTTTAGATGAATGATGTAACAAAAGTGGGGAAATATTTCATTAAATCAGCATTCATTGGACTTCTGGGCCAGGCTAAACCGTAAAAAAGGAGGCTGGGGCAAGTTTTACACTTTTCCTTTTTTGGTCTAGAGAGGAAGAAAGCAGCAAATAGCACTGTCTACATTCACTGGTGAAATATTTCGATAACTTCGTTTCCCCTTTCACTCCCCTTCCTATTAACAGAGCATATAAGTAGCCTTGTAATCAAATCCATGATGTCAAAAATAACAATGTAAATGCATTCACTCATTCATTCAACCTTAACATTTAATTTTCTACATATTAAGTTCCAATTTGATTTGGATCACTCTCACTCTCTCAAATCAACATCACATTTCCAAAGCAGTACTGAAAATAATATATATGGTACGAAGGCAGAAACTCGTAGGTTATGCGGCATGATATTACAAGAATCTCAAATTATATGCAAAGAAAAAGGTCAACTCACGGAGAACATTTATAGCAAATAAACTGGAGGTAATTCTTTTTTATTTGTGACTTTTCATAATATCATAACATAACAGCTCAAAAAATTAACATTATCTCATCACTATAGTCACTGGTATACTCCGGTACTTCATAAACTATTATTTCCTTGGCGATGTCATACAATTAAACAACATTGGTAAATAAAAACTATGATTTTCATGCGCGCAAACTTACTGTGAGTTACATTATGTAAATTGTATAAAGTTATAGTAGGATACTAAACCATTAATGATATTACAAAGTAGCATTTTTTCCTTCCGGATTGTTTCTTTCATGATATTATTTATCAAACACAGAGACACAATAATGATATATAAGCGATGACCTGACTGGCATGCTTCAAAATCTAGAATGTTTCCTGCAAAAAGTTTTAGACAAAATTTTTTAACTCATGTTTTATTAAAAATGGGCAACATTTCAACTTGATCAAGTCTACTAGTTAATTTACAATGAATAAACTATCATTTACTTTACCGCTCAATGTAATAACATATATCATATCATACAAGAACATTTAAAGTCATGATTACAACTTCTTATGTATTGAACATGCGTTTGACACCATGTGATCGTCCATCTTTGCTAAATGCATTCCGCAAATAATTGTCATATCATAAGCACTTTTAATAGTAAAATGTGAGCAATAACTAATGCACACGCACACGATTAACATTATTAAAATTTAGAGAAATTAAATTCTCCTACTCACACATTTGTATATAATTCACTCACAACTTGTATTGATTTACTTAATTTTAATTTTCTTCTGTCTATGTATTGCACATTGCACACATCTATGCATCTAGTTAAAATCGAACCATGTTTCTCCGAGAAACATTGTTTCATGTGGAGATAGCACGATGCGATTAAGCCACCTCTTTGCGTTTCTTTAAACGACATTAATTGTGGGACGATACGATTCTGTTGATGCTTGATAAATATTACGTGCTACAAAATTCTAAAGTTAATTGATTAGGCGTGGGTTATTCATACTCAGTATCGTCCAACACATTTTATTTGCTCATAATTGTCACAAACCACCCACCAATGAGCCAGGTAACAGAGGTCATGCTTTATACATGCTTCAAAAAGAAAGTTGATGAAGGTCTTATATTATTGCACTGAAAAAGCATATTATTCCTATTATTTAAATGCGAGGGCAATGTATATCAACTAATATCACAATACACTTTGCGTATATATACAGTTATTTCCTACAATACCTACATTACATGATTATGCATTAACAATTTTTACGTTGTTTTTTATAGAGGTAAAAGCATCATAATTGAAAATATTTAATAATAATATGTCTGCGTAACTGAAAAATAATATTTTGACTATATTGTAAGTACTACTTCATGTACTTCCGAAAAGTAAGTAAACTGGCCAAACTTTAAAGATTCCCTACCTTGTCATAAGCTTCATTCAAAAAATGCATCTGACTTTGGATTATTAAATTTGCAACTCAAAAAAGCAAGAACAGCGCAAAATATTATTGCAAATCAGAGTAGGCTTTTGCGATATTTTTTTTACTCATTTATAGAAATACACGCTAGTTTTACCCGAGTTTGCTGACTGAAAAGACAAAATCCTTATGCATAAATGCAACATAATACCAGACTAAGTAAGTAGTGAAGTGCAATGGCTTACACTTTAAGCTGATTATCTATATGATGACTCCGCATGACCTTCCAAACCTATTCACTATTCAAGTATCTAGATTTAGTCTGTAAGCTATACTTAGAATAGAACATTATTTTGTAGCATTTTCTAAGGTTCCGTGCAATATGCTTATTAAATTCTGTCCAAACGCATATTATTACTGCAGACTGCTTCTTTCAATTCTACTAGATATTTTAAGGGCTCACTTTTTATGGATTCAAATGATAACCTACAATTGAGGCTGACCAGAACAGCGACATATGAATAAAGGTGGTTTCAATGTACATTACTCCGTTCTGTGACAATACCAGTTATGGGGTTTTATTTCTATATGGCACTTTTGACAGTGGCAAGTGGCAATAGTGAACCGCAGTTCACAAAATCTTAAATATTGGTTAATAATATTACTACATTATTTATTATGCTGGTGAGGTAACTCAATAATACTCACTAAATTAAGATTTCAACTTCATATCGGCTTGCAATATAATAAGCGTTCTCTCAACAGACTGCCTTCACGTACAACAAGGGTGTATGAGAATGAGAAACCGTGTACTCTTGGCAAATATTTCGTACATCGATTGCGTTACACTTTGCACCCATATTTTTACCGCACCTAAATAAAATTATTTGATCCATACAAATTCAATCTTATTAGTTAGTTCATATAAAATGTTGATATCTACTTCAACAAAAACCGGATATGAATAATTTGCACTTATAAATTCCTGTCTGGTGATAACAACCCCAGAGAATGATTTCCTTTCATCACACAGAATTACAACAACAATGTTTTACGAATTTGCGGCATTGATAAGTAGAGAGTAGTATGTGTTACCTTGATCATATTGGAGTTAATTTTTCCGGTTTCGTTTGTAAAAGAACAATAAACCCACTGAAGTCATGAAAAGAATACAATTATGCCTTGTTACATTTACTGATATGGTACGGTTATAGTTAACGGTTGATGTGCTCCAGTAGCTTTCAAAACCTAGTTCTACGTTCTAGCTTTATGTCGGAGATGTTACTGAATCACACATTTCTCGTTTGCCGAGTTCCGCGACATGTCAGCTAGGCTAACATCCTTCTCGATTTCTTCATCTTCTTCGATCCTATAGGCCACACATATACATAATAAAAACAGTGTTAAAAAAGAATACATAGTGAAAATACATTCTTAACATTCATTGCTAAAACAAAAAAACCCATGTGGGAAGATATTTGCATTACTTCTAGAAGTGAAAGAAAGTGTGATAGGTACTTTTCCTTATAGGTACTTACGCTTTCTCCTGATCATCCATATGGCTCACAAGCTCATCCCGCTGATTTACGACTGCGATTAACTCCTGCAGTAAAAGGGATTCTCTTACCCGATCAGCTTCAGTCTTCTGGAATTCTACAAGTGACAATGACAGACATAGCATAATTATAACATTGAATTTGTTTCAAACTAAAATTATTTTACTTTGCATTTTTATGACACGCATCACATATATAAGTTATATAACAACACAAAAGTAACGGTTACTGCATAATGACATGCATCTATCTCATGCAAAGCGCGATATGACATCATTTTACAATAAAAGTCGACTGCATATTTCAATGACTTTTGATTTTCATAAAATACAATCATAGTCGAAAATTCTCTTCCGTTTGTAAACTGCAGATCACCTACACTATCGTTATATTTGTATTATAATACAAGGATAAAGTCATTGCAATGGCGATGCCAGTCTTGAAAGTTATCGTCTTTTTCTATCATGCCAAACCAAATTTCGGTTCTAGACCCAGCCGGAAAGAAAAGCGGATTAAATTCTTCCTGCCGTCCCACTTTACTTTCTTTATTTACACAAATCTCGCACTGGTGGAACAATAATGACTGTGTCGGGAAATGATTCATTCAACAAACCGTTCCCTCAACTGAAACCGTTCTGACTCCACTTCCGTTAAATTTGTTCTGAGTATCGTGAATGAAGTCCCTATTTTTCAAGTACAGCTTATGGCAACTGAAGTAGTATGCAAAGTTTCATTTTCATTAAATGTAATGTGCATGAGTAAGCATGGAATGGCAACAAACGATGAAAATTTTGTAGTGTGCAAATGTACTCTTTTACTGGTTCATCTCTCGTTTTGGAATCATTTTTCTAAACCTAAACCAATGATTATACCTTCGTCAATCAAATTCCGTCCCATTCTAAAAGCTACGACATGCATATAGTACAAGCCAACACACCTACACAGAGAGAAATAATTTCAAATTCGATTTCTTCAGAGATTCAATTTATGTATAGTTAAATATTCAATAATTCTTTGCGCTGCATATGCATCACAAAGGAATAAAAGATGCATACAAACAGCAATAAGTTTATGTTTACAAAAGTAAATTTTCAGTCCAGAAGAGAGAGCATTTTCTATCCTGATGGAAGATCAATTCAAAGGGGAGAAAGTTTAACGTAGCATGCAACAATAATAACTTGAGAGAAACCCAGCTTAATATCTAGAAATGTCGGCCGACAAGGAAAGAAACTAGCCAACACAATAAGCATGTGGATGAGACACACATCATAGGGGAAAAGAATGAAAAGGCGAGTGAAAACGAATGAGTAGTAGCAGGAGAGATAAGCCCACTTCAAAACATGTTCAACTACTTCACTACGCCTCTTTGCACATTCCACATCAAACAGTTGAAGACGGACCAGAACAAGCCAGCATAAAAGGGGGAAAGTTAAGCCGCTTACATTTCTGTGATTGGCAATCAGAAGAAGAAGAATCTTTCACTAAATGAAAACAAGGCAGAAATACTTGATTGCATGAAAATCGGTATGTAACAGTATTACCATTTACCTATTATGATTATATGCACATGTAAATAGGAAGTTGTACAAACTTAATGTACATGTCTGAAAATGTACAAGAGAAGCATACAATACAAACAATCCTACAAAAATGACCTCTCAAACGGTCCCTTTCAATTTTATAAAACATGTAACAGAGATTTTGTGATGGAATATACATACATCATTGACTTCAGTTTTATAACTACAAGCATTATATCTTGTTTAAGGTAAGAAATTCATCTGCAAATCTCAATTTCCAGATAAACAATGAACAGATCAGAATGCCAATACTTTGATTATCTAACCTACTACTATAATATGATACAGCCAGACTAACTTTTTTTAAAAATTAGCGTGGCATACGGATATAGATACGACCACCACATGAGTCCAATTAATTCACTCACAAATCTTAAACTACCAGACTTTTTATATTTTTCCACATGCACAATGCAACAATAATACAAATGACTGTAACAAAAAAATACAAGTTTGACAAACCACAATATCCAATATATGCATGTTCCAAATCAAAGGAAGTTCCTCGAGACCTTATTGTGTTATCATGAATTTACTTAACCTAATTGGATGTATTGAAAAAATCATTTAAACATAATCAGTCAACAACAGCACAATGGCACATGTATGTTCGTACAAAGAAAAACAAGAAACTCCATCCTTTGTCTATTTACAAGATTGATGAAAAGAAGACATTCAATGACAATTCCAGTGCAAACAAAAACTGCATATTATAGTTAAATTAAGGACGCACATTATTGCTGGAGATCTTGCTTGTGCTCACAAAACAGGATAAGTTTTCTTTTTAAGGATTTTCATTTGTTTGCTAATATTCTTAGCGATTCTTATTGTAAATTCAAATGCATGACATCCACCCATCAATTAGTAATGAATGATATTGCATATATTATTCTCGGAAGTATTTCAAGCATGTAAGGGAACACTGCATCTACTCAACACGGCAATATTTGTCAAATGTCGTATTTCATGCCTTTGAGAGCAATTCTCTAAAGAAAAAGAAAACCTAATTTCCATTTCTTTGCAAAACTATGATACATATTATTATGGAAAAATATGAAAGCAAATATACTCAAATCCAATCTTATTTTAATCCTTCCAGGATTGTATGAATTCAATACAAAAACATTAATCCAGCGTAAATCTCCAGGCTATTAAATTGAAACCTAAGATTCATAGCAAACAATGGAAGTAAAACATGACAAGCCAACTGGACCGCAGGGCTAGTAGCAAGATCACATCTCATACTACGTCCTAAATTATATTGCTTCATGGAAAGATACACGTGGATTACCATTTTCCTTTCTTCAGCCCAAAAAAGGTGAGGTTTAGGTTTAGCTTAAAATAAAAAGTGACCTTGCATAAGAGATTTACAGCAAAAGTATTAAGTACTTCTGTTTCCTTCCTACATTTAATAGTATTGTTCAAAGCAATGCACTGTCACAACCACAACACATTAACAGGCAAAAACACTGTCGCATTCCAGAAAAATTTACAAAAGTCGGATTACGACATTCTCAACCCAGCATTGAAACATCCCTCTCGATTCAATAGTAAGTGATACGCACTGATTAAAATTCAACTAAACATAACCTGATTACATAATATGAGTTGACAAAGCACCTCATTGTTCGCCGCTTTTATATGACAATGAACATTCGAAACTGCAGTGAACCTTCTTTTAAGAAAATGCATATTTTCCCTTTGTAGTTTTTTGGAAAAATTATACACTTATTCAATTCACAGGTAAAGAAGTTGTTTACGGAAGCAATGAATTAACGAAACTCATGCTCATCAAATATTAGGTTTGCCATACGGGGATTGTCAGAAAGTGTGTGATGATGAATTTAAAACGGACTGAGCGACACAAAGCGTTTAAGTATGTTTTCAATATTTATGCGAATCCTTTCATAGCCAAATCTGTTTTATTCATGTATATTTGAAATAATGGTGAGTGATTTTAGTCTCGGTGTCATATTTCCGTATTTAGGTCTAGTATAGTTGTATCTAACAAAAGTCTTAATTACACATTAGTATTTGTCGTCTTCAACAATTAAAAAAACTACCAGGATGCAGTCAACCAGGTCATGCTGTTTTAGCGTGCATATGAATAATATTGGCACGCATACGCATTTTGTACATATAGAATATATTTTAAGAACATCTTACCGTCAATAGCCAAAATCTTTCTTAATTCTTCATTCAGTTGCTCGTACTTTCGTTCCAAGTTATCTTCTTTTTCCCTAAAATGACAAAAAAAGTTAAAAAAAAGGTTTAAGGCTTTTTGTTTTTAAAGACAGGTCCATTGGATTTCAAACACACTTTTTTCAGGAATAATTAATAGCTCAAACATGAATAACATTACTTACAAAATATTTAGTTGCATTTGCCTTCGTATTAAGGCATTTTTCTTATTCACCAGTGTAAACCATTCACACATCAAATGATCTTCCTCTGGTGCATTGTCTCCTGATTGCACAAAAAGACAATTCACATTGTACAATTACAATCGTATATCAATAAACTCGAGCGACTTAAATAAGACTTAATGCATAGTGCTTATTACCTCTCTCCATTACTCCTCTTAACTGTTTTTCTAACTGTCGAGCCTTTTCATCGACTGCTTCTTGTTCCTCTTCCAAACGATCCAGTTCATGCTGGTAGTATGTTCTACTTTCCACGCTAGTGGTTCGGATCGGCTGCAATAAAGTAAACTGAATGAATTTTCTGCACTCAAAGAAATTCATTGTTAGTCTAAGGTTCGTAACAAATTTCTTACATTAGGAGCATCTCTTTCTGGTGACATTTTTTCCAAAATAGTGTGAAATGACTTCAATTTTGGTTTTGAACTAGTTATTGGACCAGAATGAGAATTTGCAACAATTTTGTTGCTTGTTTCAGTCTTCAGAGAGCCTTGTTGACTTGGTTGACCACTTGATGAATGAGATACATTGCCGTTTAATTCCTAGGTTGACAAAATAAAACAGAAGAGGTCAATCAGAATCCGGAAACAATAATGCTGAAATTTTACTGACCACATTTGCCACCCAATGGAAACTGCGAATTACATACCTTATTGTTATTGCTTGCGATGGAGTTACTTATTTCTTCCAGTTTATCATACAAAGAAGACTTTGAATCACTGCTTTTTACTCCTGTCGAAAGATTATCACAAAGTTGCTTGTTATCGGGCGCTGATTTGGAAGGACTATTCAGACTACGTTGTGAATGAGATTCCGACGGAGGAGTTCCTGAATTACTATTGGACCTGGACGTATTATCTAGCGAAGGACTGATTATACCCTGCCTAGCTTCCGCTATCATACGGCGTGCTCGTTCTCGTAGTTGCTGATATCGCTCACTATCATCCTACAACAGAAATCATCCATTACAATTCAAAAAATACATCAAAATTACTCATGATATGATGATCTTCTACTCAAATCATGACCTACCGTTGTGGGGGTGGCGCCTACTGGAGTGGTGGGTTTTGATGGTGAATTTTTTAACGAGCCATCACGTCTGGCATGTTCAAGCATAAGTCTTGCTCTCGCACGCAGTTCATCATGGCGAGCAAGTGGTCGCTATAAAGTAATCAAAGGAACACATATTTAAAAATGTACCATGTATATTTGAAATTGCGACAGCATTATGTTGGATTATGTATTACTTGTTTATTAACATCGCTGTCACGTCGAGTGGGAGATAAGTCAAGAAGGCCAGGAGCGTCTGGGTCGGGAACGCCAATTGAACCCTGTAATATTCCAGAGCAATAATTGAAAATGTTAACTATATATGTTATACTTTTGTTAAACCAATTATTTGTTGATAATATATTTGTTCTTACCCGATGTACAGGAGTTACAGGTGCACTAAATTGCTTGATAGTGCTTGGTGACTGAAGGCTATCATCCTCATCATCAGATCCCAAAGGATCAGTATATTGTCGTCTGGTCATAAGTGCTTGTTTTGAACCACTGCTTAACGATGAATTGCTCTGATTTGATTATAAAAAAGCATAATTGTAGAGCTAATTTTATAACACTTATTACATAATATTCATAAAGTCATCAATAGTTACACTACCTTGTTGTTGTTACTTGAAAGAGAGTTCTTTATGTCTTCTAGCTTATCTTTCAACGAAGATTTGGAGTCACTTTTTCTAACCCCAGTCGAAGAAGTTGGAGATTTGTTGCTTTCTTTTCCAAATTTGTTTAAAATGTTTTGAATGGATATCGGAGATCCACTATGACTGCTTGCTTTCTCCGGAGAAAGTGCTCGTGCAGAATTAATGGATGACGATGAATTGCTATGACTGACAGAATTTGACTTTCTCGAACCGGATTCATCCCTTACAAGATTGTGATTAGCACCGACAGATGAATTATTGAGATCCTTTCCAACACTACTTTCACGGCTAGCAGTAGAGCTTTTCGAACTCCTTCCTGTGTTCTTCATGTTCATTATTTCTTGTTGCAGAATTTGCTTTGTTATTGCATTGTCCTCTTCATTTTCACGTTGACCAACAGCATATTGAGATTCAGATCCAGTTGCTCCGAGGTTTTGGACTTCAAGTTGGCATCCTGCATAATAAAAGTAGGCATTTCAAAAAAATTGCATCTATGTTCATATAAAAATTGCGTCAAAAATTGAATAATGTAAACAGAGGCTATATTCTGATCCACTATTGGAGTTCTTACCTGTAAACTGAGCTCGTAGTTGATATAAATATGTCATAACAGCCAACTTATCGGGAACTGCTAGAAGCATCATATCTGATGGCTCGATAACTCTAGGGATCCCAAGGGATTCCGCCGCATCAAAAGCTGCCTTGCAATTTCCTTTTATGTCATGCGGAGACAACTTATTGAAGTCTCTAAAAAAGAATAGGAACATAAACATTTCATTCAACAAGGCTGGGGACAAAGTTAAAGTACCGTCATCTCTTCTACACACATTGTATTACAAATTGCCAGCTATAGATTATGATAACATCATATATCCATGCATGTTTTATCATAGGAAAAAGAAAATAAACGTATGCCTAGTGAAAAATTCTAAGGAATACAAAGATTCAGTTTTTACGCCAAGTAATACCCCAAATGAGATGCAATAAGATGCTTTTCAGATGTACAGAAAGTTTGAATATGAGGTTCTACTGTCTGTCTGATTTATTTTAGTATCACATTTATTCGTTTTCTGCGAAACAATACTGCATATGGAGAAAGTAGAAAGTAATAAGCTCTTCAACTTTTGTACACAAACATGACACACGAAAATTGCATGTTTATTGCTTCACCTTATTCATTCAATTCTCACTAGTCTTTGGTAGACTGCTTTTACATTATGGTGTTTGAAGTAGGTATACACGCCCATGTACATTTAATTTAGTAAGCTCCTAACACTTCTATTCCTGTGCTAAAACGAGCCTTCAAGGACTCTTCTGGATTCTTCAAAAACCATTTTCTTTTGCAATGTGAGGGAACTGCAAGTGGCACGGAAATGCTGTTCAATTTGTGTGTGAGTTTTTAAGATGTAGAGAACTGACATAAAGCTGTGAAGAAGGAAACGCACGCGGAATCATTTACGGAAGAAGAATAACAAACAACATCACATTCGTATAATAGATGAAGAGAGAGCTAAAAACTAAACAGGGAAAGAGTTGAGGTTGTAAGCTATACCATACAAAGAAAGAGTATTGTACACATAAATGTTTTCTCCGGGGACACGAAAAAAGGAACGGTGGTAATAGTCTTTTCCATGTCTTGCCTAGCAAAATCATGATACCCTTTCATTTTATGAAGTGAAAGCTCATCTTATTTTTTTTCGCTAATATTCCGGTAGAATACTCGCCAAGGGACCCATTTCTGTCATTTCTTGGGCCTACTGATGTTCTATTAAAAGTTGGGAACTTTCAAACACCTATCACATAAACTCTACTTTTTCTGTATTTCTATATATTGAATACTACTCAACTGCAAAACTGTACTATACTGTATAGCACAGCTTTAAATGACAAAAGTATGAACGTACGTACTCCAATGGGAAAATCTTGTTTTGTTATACAACCATTTGCATTTTGACAGCAAATAGCTGTTTAACATCCTAAAAATCTTACGATGGTTTGCGTTGAGGATGGTTGTGTTTCTGTTACAGTGATGTATGTTGTGAAACACATAAAACATCAATTTTGCTTTCTCGCGAGAATTACTTGACTATAGTTACTTTTGATGACTTGAAGACGTGCTTTTATGTTGTTGAGCACAATGGAACGTTTGCAATTACTGCACTTTTAATTACTATTTACAACTGCAAAGTTATCATTTCACATTTCCCAAACTACATTTGAAATCAGAACATTACCTATTACCTGTTAATACGCACATAGTTATGAATGTACATTGTACATGTAGACTTACATGAGTTCAGGATGGAAGCGATGTATAACAGCACAAAACGCCAAGCCGTTCCTCCAAGAAGTTGTCATGTTGGTAATTTTGACACCACGATACCCTCTGGTGACCTCTTTGCACCAAGTTAAGAGGTCTTGACTTAATGTGGCTGCACCAAAGCCAACCATGTCTACCTGTAAATGACACATTTAATCATATCAGATAAACTAAACTGTATACTTATATACTATACATATATGTATAAGCGATGAGATATAGTAAGCAGTAAAGCACCACATAAAAAACTTGCCAAACAAAACTGCATGACTTGCATATTACCAGGTTATGTTACACTGGAAAAAAAGTTTTCTTTGTACGTACATCTTATTATGTAGTTTTTGTAGTAACAATAATAAAGATGGTAATAAACTGAGAAAGAAAATCTTCCTTTTGTTTTATGTGCCATTTAGAGCAAACTTAAATAATCAGCTTGTCATAAACCAAAAAAGTATAATATGAGTATATATAAACTTCATATTGAATCGGATGGAACCAGAATCCAATATGATAAAGTTACAACACAATTTCCGTCTTACAGTAAGAAAGGTTTGAAACCGTGATGACGACGATATTAAATGAGTACTACCGACTACCACTATAATATGTATGTACATGCAGGATAAAAACCAGATTGTTGAAACCTGAAACGTTGCATGTAACGGTTGCAAAAAATAGCTGGTTTGATTAATTGGGGTAAAATGATCAACGATAATTCATTTCCTATAAATTTTTAAGGAACAAGAGTTTCCTCAATTACACATGAATTCAAGGTTACCCTTATGTAAATAACTTAACTTCCAGTTAATTCATGACACCTGTCACAACTTGGTAGAACATACAAAAATGCCTACCTACTTTGCCATCTCCCAATTTGTGTCCAGAAACTTTCCCTTTCCACAAGGTTTTTATTTCTTTTCAATTTCGCGTGGGATCTCTGGTATTTCAACTATCGGTTGGTTTGCATGAATTCTTAGGGACTCAACTTACAACTTACATTCCAATGTCCAATATTATTTACAGGAAAAGTAATTTCAAGGTAACATAAATATACCTGAGCATGACGAATGCACGTACGTTACAGGAAAGGCGATGTAGGTACAAAAACTATATCCTTACAAAATTGAAGATGCAATCTAAGGTAAGGCAGGAAAAAATCCTTTGAGAGATCATTTTGGCGGAAATTACATGGCTGCTCCGAGTGCTCCCCCTTTCTAGCTTGCAATCTTAAACGAGTTGTCTTAAACGCTTGTTAGAGTGAAAAAGTTTTTTTTAACAAAAAAATGAGACAAGTCGCGAGTCGTGAATCCAATCTTGTTTGTTCATTCTCGCTCGCTAGCACCTACTCTTGTCACCTTGTTGGTACTTGCTTCATACTTGGCAATTTGGCATTTAATTTACTAGAACTTAAAAAGTTCATGCTCGGTTTTTCAAACCAGTGGTTTGTTGGTTTTCACAAACCCTTCTCTACATTCTTCACTCTCAAGTGAAAGCAACGCTGTGTAGAAGTTGAGCACGCTATTCGAGAATCGGGTAACTTTCTTGCATTATTCCTACTACTTACCATCTTAGGTGTGTAATGTAAGAGAATATTTACATACATTAGCAGCCTTTGACTTAACACCAATAGTAAGCCAGACTTGATGGATTGATTTCCCATGGCTCACAAAATGATTTCACTCTATAATGCATGCACATTATGCACAGATATGTTATATTTAATTATCTGTCAAATACAAACTTTCATTTTTATTGACTTTATCTACTGTGCTTCCTTTTCCTCCTGTCATGTTTTCTCATTTTTCTCATTCCAGTTAACTTTATAGGTTGAAAGTTTAATTTACATGAAGTTGAGAAAATGATTACACAATGGGTTTATAATTGAAATACATAACAAACTACACATATATGGCACTTCTATTATGTAGCTTGTGGCACCACAATCTACTTATCTAAAGATTGAAATCTGAAGAATGCGACTAAGCTTTTACATCACCAACATACAAGCAACTCCTCAAAAACGATTCATATACAAAGATTCCACAAGATGGGAAGTAAAACCAAGAGTAAAATGAAGCAGTCCCACAAAAGTCATAAAACGCATAAATTATTTTGTTACAAGATAAAAGAACAGAACATCAGAAGAGTATATTTGGGACTGCACGTGTTCTGACTTTTTGATAATGCACACGTCAACCAATGGACCAAGTATACTGGATAAGGAAACTGAGATGGGAGAAAGCTTTTACCACTGTTTTTTATAAATACCTACCCACTCTCTCATGCCATACATACAAGTACATGTGAGAGACAAAGTAAATCGTATCATAAAAATTACATCCAAATTCCGCTACTAAAGTTTAGTCGTACGCGTATGTTTACGACTATATAAGCTTATTAATTGAAACAACAAGACTTTTAAGTCGTATTTAAATGCTCAATTTTGTAGCACTTACATTATCTGAAGCTGTACTAAAGTCCAATGGTTTTAACGAATTCCTGTCCGGGCGATCACTTTCTTTTTGACTTGTATCTTGAAGCGATGCGTCGTCATCTATGGATTGATGGGTTTTGACTTCGCCGGCCCTACCAAGTTAATGAAAAAATATTAATTACATAAGTGCGATTGAAACGAAACTTATCATATTACAGATCTTAGAAGTTAGACATACATAGTGGTAAATATATTTTTATTTTACACAATAAAAGAAAAATTCAATATTTAATTATAGGCCTAAGGATTATAATTTTGCCCCACAAGTAGCAGTAATCAACTATTTTTTACTTTACTACCCATGTGTACCTAACCTATGCATGTAGGTATAATCGGTAGCTTGTTTACTATAACTTCCAAACAATTTACCCTGAGCCCTTTGTTAACAGACTTGATTTTTAATGTAGCCTAATGAAACAATGCGTTAATCTGCATATTGAGGGAAACATGAAATGACTGAAAACGTGCCTATAGTTTGTAGTAATTATCTTACTTATAACCCACTGATGATGAGAGCAAATAGTCATGATGCTACATGCTAAGATGCTATTTCGCCCTTCAAGTTCAAGATAGTCATTTACATATTCAGTTCCAAACAACCCCACTTTGAAAGATTGTGTATAATGACAAGAAATTCGTCTTGAGTGTAACATGTAAATTTCTTGGACTTTTTTAACATGCATCTCAAACGGAAATTATGCAAAAAAATGAAGCACTCCTGAACTTTTCTACTTTTGCTAATTTATGTTACATGCTACAAAACAGCCGCAGATATGAACACGACTTAAGACTAAATAAATGAAATTACTTTAATGGTCGATAACAAGAGCATCTTGGTATATGAAGGCAACATGATTATGATGTAGTTGTCTACTTTACTAATTACATACCTGTGCTAAATATGAAGGAAACCAATGCAATGAAACGTGTGTATACAAAATAATATAAAACCACAATTTATTCCATGTATTGATGTGCTTTTACGAACGGAATGAAAGAAACAAATAGAGGTTCACGAACTCAGACACAAGCAGTGAGTGAAAGCGTTCAGAGCAGAAGACAACAAGTAACTGTCAGAGAAAGTGTGTTTTTCACGCACAAATTGTCGCTACTTGGTCTTAAGCCGACTTACACCATGCACACATGGCTTTCTCTTTGCTTTCACTTTTCCTTCACACGGCTTCTTGTAGCATTTCTAACCACCAAACGTTTCGGTTGAAGTTATAAGCCCCAAAAAACAACACAGACGGAAGAGAAAGCAAAAGAACCTAAACTTGAGGAGGTGTAGTTCATGATATTATATATCCGTGCACAGTTGGGGGAATCTAGTACACAACTTCCACACACGGAAAAGAGCTTGCACTCTTAGCCAGACAATTTTCTTTGCTTTTTCTCAGCAAAGTCAGATAGGTAGCAATCATTCTCTTGCGTTTTCAGAGTGCTGACTATGAATATTAATAACAGTCAAGCCAGCAGTACCGGACTAGGCCACTGGCCACACACTTTTATGAATCTACACACCCACACACGCACAAATGTAAATTATAGGTTTACATCCACGAAAGCTATGCCCTTCCTACGTGACTGCAATATTATCTGACCGTAGTTCTTCAAATATACGACAATTTTTTTTAAATGAAATGTTTGCAATTGGCAAAAATAGCATACGTACTCGTGTAAGTATTAGAAATGTGTATTGAAGCTCAGAATGGCGTTTGATTCTTTTTAAAAACGCATGTTTTATTTTAAACACAAAGCTGCAGAGAAAGCATTCAGAGTTTTCCATTTCCACATATCTACATGCTTTACTTTTTTAATTTGAAGGTATACGCTCATCAGTTCCAGAACAAAACAAATTTTTCCTTTTTGAATAGAATGCATGTACGCTTCAAGCATGTTTTTCTCAAAACATGTAATTTTAATCAGGATTTTCTTTTTACTTTTCTTTTATCGTATATTTTACAATATAACACTTGCATCATTCCTTTTCTACCACATACAAATATCGTGTTCGGATAAGCGCCTCTAGCTTAATAAATTTATTGATCTGTATGCTTTCATATTAAAAAACGTTATGCAAATTTAAATGTATGCATATGCATTGTCAGTACTACCAGTGCAGGGCTGAGTTGAGTGTGTGGAGAATTTCAGCTAGTGAGGAACATAAAGTGAAGTTAGGACTATGGTAAATGATTTTAGAACTCTGCTAGATGCGCACATATTGGAATCAATAGAACGAGGGCACAGGAGCTTTTAACTTGTATGATATAGATATAGATTTTCTAAGAAAAGGATATGCATACGAATTACGAATACGAGTTTATAGGTAGGTAATAGTAATAACTAATCACTGACTGAACAAACCACATGACAAATACGCACTTTATACTCCACTACACCAAAATAACCCAACTGACATTGTGTATCTAGATAGATTTTTTCCCAGATACTAAAGATGCATGCATAATATCAAACCAAGGCTGAGTTTTAAAACGTTACCATAAATGATGGAGAATTGAGGCTTGGATAGATCAAAATGCTTTAATTACACATTGAGCTGCATAAATGGGATACTATTGAACAAGTAACTAATTGCACAAGCAAATACTGTACACAAGAAAGCATATAGTACTTATATCAACTCATATCCTACAATTAAGAAACGAATGGATTTAGTCTGCCATGCCACTATGTCAGTAAACCTTTCCAAGTTCCAATGCTTTGGAGCTAGAACGTTTCCTTTTATAAATTATAATTTCATTTAACTTGAGATAACACAGTTGATTAATAATCTCTCTGTCTACAGACTCGTAATTACTGAAAACAGGCAAATGATAACTACATTATCAACTCATGACTAGTAACAAGAAAGTATGACGATAAAACGAAAAACTAATCGGGTAAGAACTTGGGGCAACCTGATACTAATCGTCTCACACCGTTATACATACACATTTTAATTTTTACACAAAATACACAACTCTATTAGAAAAATAGTTTGAAAACAAATTGTGAAGTAAAAGAAAGCACACCTAAATAACAGTATGGATAGTGCCAATAAACTTCAGATACCGAGCATAAGCGTTAGTTGCCCCTCCCTGCCTGTAAGATTACTATTCTACAACATTTAAAAGCTCTGAAACGTCATCCCCTGTGAAGCCGGATGAAATAAATAAATGAAAGCGTTCTACTTCAAATAATTTAAGCATAAATAACAAATAATGCATCTTTAAATGCATAAAACTATTTCCAACTTATGTGACCAGTTTTTATTATTTTTATTCATCATTCATCATCATCAAGGGAATGGAACTTGCATCAGTATTTTATTGATGATTGATGGTCAGGCTCGTACATAAGCATAATGAATTAGATATCAAAAGCCAATAAAATATAAAATAACTGTGCCTAAAGGAATACATAAAACTATTTGTTAGTTAGCTCAAAGGCTAAAATCTAAATAATTAATTAGCCACATAAAAAAGCATGCATCTTCAAGTTCATTGAGATTCAAAAACTTTCAACAAAAATACTGATGATATTTCCCAACCATTTATAATACTTATTTACAGTCGTCCATAATTTTTAAAACAAGCAAGACTCGACACTTCTCAATGCAACTTTTCTTGTTAATCATTATTCCAAAAATTCCCTTCCCGTTTTCATACCTTAATTTTACAAAATGGAAAAAGACACCCGATGAGTAACCAAAACACTGACCTGGTCTTCGGAGATGATGAGTTTTTCTCAGTCATGGAGGACACTTGTTTTAATGAACGTGTTGCACTTTCCATCGACTTTTGTTTCTCCGACAGAGAAGACAAAATATCAGGCTTGTTGTAAGTACTGTTGGTATTGGCAGTTTTATCCAGCTCTGACTTACTCCAATCTGTATATTCAGTTCGTTCCGAAATTCTGGAAAGATTCATTCCAAAACCAAAATCCTTCATATCTGGAGTGCTTGTTATCGGAGGAGGATGCATAAGGTAGTTGTGTGACGGAGGAGTAGAACCTCCACCGATGCTGAGTAAATTGGGCTTGGGAAGCGGTTCAATGTTTAAACTTTCATTTGAAACCGTTTTAGATTCATTTCTTTCACCCTTGCTTGATCCGATGGATTTTGCTGTTGGTTGGGAAAGAAATGATTACAATTATCAATATATCATACTTTCTAAATTAGATTGGGCTGAAACTCTCTGAGAACTATTAGTAATAACTTACAGGGACTATTCACAAGAAGGCTGTCGTTATCATTCATACTGTTTATCAAACTGTCCATTTGTGAGGCAATGATGTTGGACACCTCACTAAGCTTCCTTTTATCAGCCGAAGGCACTGACAAAGATTTTTCAGCTAAAAGTAAAGCGAAAGTGTAAATCAAAAATTTATTCAGTATACCAAATTAATTTTGTAAGCTAGTCGCTAGTGTAATCATTCGAATAAAAAACAATGAAATCCTGTTAAACGCTCTTACCATCTTCTTCGCCATCAAAGTCTTCAAGAGGCGCTATGTCGTTTTGAGTCGAACTCATTAAACTGGCCAAACTTTGCATGTCCTCGTCTCTGCATAAATCCAAACAATTGACCGCATGTAGTAACAATTCTTTTTATTGTAAACGAGAGAAAATTACATATTTTAAATTCAATCCGTTAATTCCTTACGTTGCTTTCCCTTCCCGTACGAAACATGATGACACTGTAAACTTTACTGACGCTGAAGCTACCTTCTTTGATAATACCTTCAACCTTAAATTCGAACTTGTCTGCGTGGGCACTTCCGAAGCGTATTCTTTTACATTTATGGCAGCTGTAGCTAATGCACGTGGTTTTCCTGTAGATACCTGTGAATAATAAAGTTTATAATCAATGAAGATTTAAAGTGAATTAAAAATGAAACGGAAACGATATTGTAAAGTATATAGACCAACGTTAATGGCACTTTAGTAACATCTTACATCTTCAACAGTTATATTCCAATCTTTATCTTCGTATTCCGACGTTCTCGGGTCCTTGAAAATGGTGACCGCTATCTCTTTGCTTTCTGGAATCGGCCAGATAATCACCCCCTTCAGAGGATTTTTCATGGTTGGTTCCCACATCCTGGGTTCCACTGTCACTCTTCTGCTCCTCCTCCACAACGTCAACCCCAGCTTTTTCGGCTGCCTGTAATACAAATGACATAGAGATGAGAACATGACAGATATAATCTAAATATATATTATATTTATTTCCGAAATTTAAGTGATGCTTGATTATGTTCAAGAACTAACCATTTTGCTGTTGCTTCAACTGAAAGTTCTTCAAACGATATTACCAAGTTGAACTTTGCAGCTCGTTTATTAACTCGTTGCAAGCGTTTCCAGACAGACCCCATGATGAACTATCTTGCTCTCAACTGAGCAAATAACTCTTTTTGCATTAAAACTAGGAAGGTTATACCCTCTTTATACCGTTGACCGTTGTTAGTAAAATGGGGAAATACACACAAGAAGACTACCCACAAATTCGATAATAAGTTAACGACGAAAATCGAGAACACTGTATATTACGTCGACTGACAGACGTGACAGACAACTCACGATGAATAAAATATTACGCATTCATACAGGTTTCGGGCTAAGATATTATCTGGCATTTCTCCGGAAGTCCGTCCGGAAGTGGAAGTAGATAAAAAATTCCCAAAGCATTCACAAAGAACGGGAGCCAGCATCTATCATCTATCAGTAGTAAGTGGGCACACAACAAACGAGGAAGTATGACACATGAACTTGTTACTTATCCACACAATTTATCGGATAATGTTAATTCAATTTAATTAAAACCACGCAATTTTATACGCAACTGATAATCGCTATGAGTTTGCATTCATCATTCACATTTCGGATAAGCAATTTTCATCCCAAGTCTCTTTTTAAATTAAAAACAACTACACTGAATTGAGAATATACACATTGCCCAAATGATTCTTGTTTGTATCCATCGATCAATTGTAAAGCGAACAGTCACAGTTTGAAGGTCTTCTTGGAGCCCTCCCTTCGATCACCATTTTTTGCTCTGTCATGTTTACTTTGACTCGTCCATTGTCACTTTTTATGCACAAATTCAAATATTGATTATCTTCCACATTTTGCTAATTCATTGCTTGTTACAAAGTCAATCCACCGTTTCACTTCAGATTTGTCTAATTTGCATAAGAACTCACGTTAACGGTAACCTCTGCTTTTGTTCGTAATTTAAAGATTTAACAGCACAATTTAATGCAAATGGTGTCTCCTCCGTAGTGGAGAAACAGTTCGCTTTCAAAGATAGACAGACTTAATTACATTATGCTTTGCTCAGTGAAATGCGAAATGTTGAAATGTATGCTCAGTGCTCTTCCTGTATTGACCATAATTTTTTGTCTAATATTTTTCCATAAAACTAATGTGGTAAACATCACTCTCTACTTTTTATCCATTCCATATCCATCCAATCCATCATCTTCCTTCCAAAGTAAATAGTGAAGGAAGACAGTGTTTTTTAAATGAGGATACATACAAAGAAAAGAAACCACACACTCACGTAGACAGACAGAAAGAAACAGTAAAGCAGTACAGTAGTGTACGTAGTAAAAAACACACATGATTCATGCATTGCATGTGATCCCCCTACATCTCCTACTTACAAATGCAGCATGTAAAAAACTAGTTCTCCACACCTCATTGCCTATTGCATTGCTCATACCGAGTGTTTTGTTCAATATTTAGGTACTTGGTAGTCAAAAAACTTCTTATGATCTAATTTTATGAGGAGTCACTCATCCGTCTGTAACACCGGGTTTGAAATAAAAACAAGCCACATAAATGCTGCCACAAAAAAATGAATGATTTAATTAAATTCAAATTCATAATAATATTCATAGGTTAAGTGCGTTCTCTTCCTTTCTTCATTGCATTATTAGTTCTTTGCGAAAAATTTTTTTATTTTTTTTGTTGTGAATGCTGTAATAGGCATCAATTTAAATATTTGTGTTGCATAATTTACCAATCATTACTAATTATAGTAGGCAATTATGCGATGTGTCACATGATGTGGATGTGTCAGGTCTCTGGTCTCGTTGTGTACTACATTAAATAATGTTATCTAGCAGACACTCCTTATCATCATCCTGCTACTTACTTGAATCGTTATGAGTCATGAGTCTATGCATGCAACTTTAAATGTATGGTGCATGTAATAACGCTGGATACATTTTGTCATACACCACCCATAATAATCATCATAATTATTATTTGGAGCACATAATATGCGCTGAACCAATGCTTCGAAAGTAAGTCACTTCCTCCATTCATTGAATTAATCACCAATCACATGTTAAAATGTAAACACTCAAGAAGAGTCGATCTTCAAGCCCAATTTTGTCTTGTGCTCAATCAAGAAAGCGTAATATGAATCTAATATATGATGTTTCCGAAGAAGGAAAATTATAGATATGAAAGCGTTGTTTTTGATTCATTTAAAGATATAAGATACAATTAGCGTCATTAGCAGTCATTATTGTTGCGGATTTTAAAAATAATATGAAGTTCTGGTAGGAACAAAAGTTTGAAAATGTTTTTTCTAAATGATTTTATTGTGTTGAATTTACTCAGAAAGATTTCATTTGACCAGAAGTTTTTTACAGGATTCCTCGATACTACGTCAATAATTGTCAATACTTAAATTGCATTTAACAACTTTTAATGCACCCATTCCATAGTAGAATTTCGTACGTACGTTTCAATTTCAAACGCGTTTCCATCAAATTATATTAGCATGCATTTAAGGGGAGCCATCGTGTAAAATATATATGGAGGAAAAACTTCCATTTAAATATGTACATAGTTACCAAACCATTGAAAAAGATAACCACTTATCTTCCACATGTCAACTTCATTTTCCCCAACCCGGTTGTCTTTTCATCAGTTCTCAAAAAGAGAAATGACTAACTCAAAAAATTAAAACATCTAGCCTTTTCTATAGATTGTTGGCTGCGCACTTTCGCTTTCATTTTTACAGGGATTTACATAAATCGCACCAATAATCAAAAAAAATCCTGACCAGTCAACTGGAAATGCTTTGTACATGAGGAAAATCCCAAGAAGAGGAACCGTAACACTCGCGTTTTTGTTTTGCGACAACAAGATTTAATTACCTAACGTAATCTTTACTACTACGAAAAGAGGGACTGGGACTGACGATGAAGATGAGTAATTCAATGTTGTTGAGTTTGATTATTTATTCAAAATATTTATTAGAACTGAACTGACAACACAAAACAAAGTTGAATTCACAAAAGCTTTTGTAATAATATTAAACCGAAAATCTAATATTTAAATAATTATAGCAAACCAAGGTTTGCTTCCGATTAATTCTCTCTGGGGGACATCTGTACTCCATATTCCTCTCTAAACGCGAATCCACTAGTTCAGGAGCCAATTCGTGTATCCAGAAGTGAGTAAGGAGTGGCTTCATGGAATTCCAGAGCTCAAGTGTTGAAGCATCTCGATAGATTCGTTCGCAGTGATAATAGTGGGGTGTCCAAACCACATAATCACACCAGTTCCTTCCAGTTACATGGAGCTGCATAACAATTTGGTAAAAATGATTGTGATTTCGTTTCAGCTTAGGGCATCCATCTTTGTTCCTAATAGGCTCCCA